>PNEQ01049236.1:0-45505 GCA_003012365.1 Medauroidea extradentata
ACAACTCACTGTTTCAAGAGAAGCACTAGTACTTTTCTTTTTGACGAAAGATAATAAATCTGTCTGTTTTCGTTTAGACATTGTTAAACACAAACACGAGAACAGTTGTGTAAATAATACTATGTTTGTCTTGCAAACCTCCGTAAACTATAACACAATGACGTACGGTTTATACAGGTAGGACGAGTCAGATTATTTTTGTCATATATTCAGGGTTACAGCTGAACTTGATAACCTAAAATGTCACTAGACTCTGGGAAAGAGAAGTGTGCGATCATACTCCCTTGTCAATGTCACGAGGGCTGGTCTGCAGGGTTGCAGCTGAACTTGATAATGTAAAATGTCACTAGACTCTAGGTAATGAGACATGTGTGAGTATACTATCCTACCCTGTCAGGAACGTCGCGATGGCTGGTTTGCATGGTTGCAGCTGAACTTGACAACAAAAAATCTTATAGGAAGTTGTAAATGCGCGGGCATAATCATTGCGCTCTGCTGATGTGGTGAAGAACTGCAAAACCTGGACAGTGAATAGAGAAAGGAAAAGCAGAAAAACTCACTCCCGATTTTGGGGGGGGGCTTCAGCCCGGTTGCCCCCCCCTTAAATCCGCCCCTGCTCACAAGCAATTGAGACTTGGTTAAAAAGTCACCCAGGTAGGGTGCTGACTCATTACCAAGTGGCCACGTTGATGGGTTCAGCATACAATCGTGCTGCTACAGTTGAAGTAGCAGTGAACGGTTTCAGAAAGACTGGCATTTTTCCGTTCCAACCTAATGTATTCAGAGATGATGATTTTGCTACAGACAACCTTATGGTTGAAGTTGCAGCAGTGCCACATCCCTCATTCGTGACTCCATCTGACATCAGCCCAGTTCCTGATTTTCAGCAGCCGAGCACATCCCAAGTTCCCGCAAAGGGTCTGCTTTTCTGGTGACAGCTTCTCCCCATAAAGAGGAGCTTATGAAGAGCATCAATAAGAAATGTGCAGCAGAGGCCAAGAGGAAGGCACAAATTCAGCACAAAGGAAAGTCAACCAGTTTTAGAAAATCGCGAGGAAACAGGAAATTTTCTTCGAGTAGCAGCGACAGTGAAGATGAAGATGGTTCGGTGCCTTATGTATCTACAGATGATGAAGACAGTGACAATGATGCAGAGTGTCCATATGTCATGCATTCTACAAACAGGATACAAAAGGAGAGAAATGGGTTCAATGTAGAAAATGTTTTTCATGGTGCCACGAACATTGTGCTGGTGATGCTGGAACTGATCCTAAGTTTATTTATGCTATTTGCCTCAATGGCTAGAAATTACTTCAAGAATTTCTCCAGAATTTTTGTTTCATGCAAAATTGTTTGTATTTTTTCCATCATAATTCAAACATTTCATCCAAAAAATAATGATTTTTGTACATTATTGATGACAGTTCATATAGTAATGTTTTTGTATGTTATGAAAGAGTGTCATTATAATTTTCTTTATATTTTAATTGGTGGGCGAAATTAGGACCACATTTCGTAAGTGCTTAAAAATGTAATTTCATGTATATAAATTTTTTTTTACAAATTTTGTTTACGAATGTTGGTTTTTGTTTTAGGTACTGTTACACCAAGACTTTATATACAGTTTGTATAAAAATTCGAATAATTAAGTATAAAACTTTTTTTTAGCAAATTTTTTCTAAAAAGTGGGCGAAATTAGGGAGACCTCCCTTATATACACCAGTGTGTAAATATTACGGAGTCACAGAAAACACACAATAAAACCAAAAGATAATGAGTATTAACTGTTGTCAACAAACCTACAACATACATACAACTCCGGAAAGGAATATAGTCTGTGAATTCCACAAGATGGAAAAAAAAATACAATGTAGAACAAAAAACTAAATCAGGTGTATGAAAAAGGCCACAAAACCATTAGAGACCAAAACAAATAAACAGAGACTCAAATTGAAGTAAATGTAAACAGCAAAACAAAGGTAAGAAAGACAAAATATCACGGTTCCTTTAAAGACACCAGATGTGATGTATAGGTAACAGATCTCTGTTCCTATTTTCAGGCACACAGACAGACCAAAGAAATCCAGCAGACTGACTGTGGCAGCTTGAAAATGAAGGGTTTTATACAGAAAACATGCCAACTTACCTTTACTTACCTTTTATTTTCCAGATGTTACACATAGTCTTCTGAGTTCCTCATTCTGTACATGTAGCTGAAAAAGAACAGACATCAGCTCCGAAAATTTTGCATCTCTGTTGTAGAAAACCGCCTGTTACTTTCGCCTCTGTTATCTTCATTGTGTCTTCTATATTTACAAATTCTCTGTTAATTTATGTTGTCATTGTCATTAATCAATTCTGTGACCATTTTCACACATGTCATTTTGATGACCTTTTTTGGTTCTACTTTTGATTATTTCTTCTCTTTCTGGATACACTGACTATGCTTCTATACAGAATTGTGTGTATGTATGTAGGGTTACCACGAAGCATATTTTCAGTATGAAAAGTGCAATACAAAGGAAAATTTACAATAAACATTTAACATACATGAAATTGTTTGTAGGTGGATGTCATTACATTCACGCAGAAAAAATTATATCAGGAATGTGACTTACATCTTCCTTGATGCAAGTTTCTATTCTGGTCACGAAGCTTTCCG
Organism: Medauroidea extradentata; assembly: GCA_003012365.1. Lineage (NCBI taxonomy): Eukaryota > Metazoa > Arthropoda > Insecta > Phasmatodea > Phasmatidae > Medauroidea > Medauroidea extradentata. The sequence continues at coordinate 2,663 of PNEQ01049236.1, forward strand.
ACACCCATTCCAGGGTCACCGCACTGATGAGATTCCCCTACCTATTAATGGCCTCCAAATCATTCAAGTTACGTGCTGAGGTATGGGGATCAAGGAGGTTAAGGCATATCACGTGTCGTACATAAACATGCATGTTAAAACAACCATTGCTCCATTTCTACTGAAATGGTGATGCATTACACTGTGACTACTCTTGCTCTCCTCTCTTGATGTCACCGATTCATTCCGTACAGTATGTTTCATAATGACAATGTTATTCGTGGTCACTCTAAGTGTGAATTTAATATGTTTGTCGCCAACACCTACTATCTTTTATTTTCGTTTCACTGTGGGAATTCTGCAACTCCATAACAAACCATTCTTTCAAAATACAAAGTAAGAAAACTGTACAACAATCATCAAAATTATATGTGTAACACGGTACTAAAATTTGGTGTAGAATAAAGTTCCCTTATTAAATTATATAAAATTATTACCGACAGTCACACATCACTATCACCTTCATTGTTAATTTTATTATACACATCATTTCACACTATCCCTCTAAAAGATTTCACTTAATAGTCAAGAGAAGGAAAACATTTTCACATAATGAAATTCATATGGAATGCCTTTCAGATGTAAACACAAGTACACATTTTTTAAATAGACAATTTTCACATAAAAGCCAACTAGCAGAATTTACCAAAACAAATGTACTCACTGCATTTATGCCACATACATATCAAAACAAAAATTTTTTTAATTAATTCAAGTCTCAGCATCATTAATGAACAGTTTTAACTTTGATATACCCATAAATGTTAGATACATGTAAAACATTTGTTTGTAATAAATAAAAACTTATCTAATCTCAACAGTGTGCTAATATCATTTAGAAAAATAAGTAATGATAAAATAACAACCAAAAATTGCAGGAGCAGAGGCCTAACATAAGCCTATATTTACTAATTTTTTCCAATAAAACATTCATGTTTGCAGAGGCAATGTTAAGGTAAATGTTTTCCTTATGGATTACATTTAATTTATAAGTGCCTTTAGAGAAATAACAGTTGTTCACATTGTCACAATGCATAAATCAGATTTAACTTAAACTGCAGAAATATTAAATAATAAATAAACAAGCTTTGGGTAAATTACACTAAGTTACTGAACAATTTAAGTTACAATGTAAAATTTTAACACGTCAGTTAAAGAAGAATCACATTCAAAAAATTTAAAACATTAAATGGGAAGGCTAATAAGTGGAGGAGGGATCTAAATAACTGTTCCTGGATATACATGTAGTGAGCTCAAATAGTTAGGGATGGAAATACTAGTAACATAACTTGAAATTTCATATAAGAAGTTCAAAAGCACAGGCAAAAAAATATAATTTTGGTAAGAAAATGGTTTAGCACAAAGTGGACTACTAAACAATGAAATGAAAATACTTCAATAACAAATCAGGATATGGTAAATTCAGAACTGCCCGAGTCTAGAAAGATGTTTACCTAATGGTTCAAAGCTCACTAAAAAATACTCAAAGTTTAAAGAGACCATGTCTGTGCAATACCTAGTAATCCATTGAGAAAATATTTTTTCCACATTTGTCGGTCAATTGACCAAGTATTTAATCATTTTAGAAAATCTGGTTGGCCGGTCTTGTCAAATTGGCTAACATTAATCTAGAATATTTGCAGAAAACCTGAACTCTTAGCATCCCAGTTTACGTTTGCAGCATATTCTTTCAGCACTAAGCTAATAGTAATTGCTAGGCAGCAGCACTGCAGTGCACTGTTGTCATCCCCTCACTCACTCTAATTCTGTGGCATGCATCTGCTTGAACAGATCAGCTGATGTTTTCCAGTGCTATCAATTGTGGTTTTGTTCAAGCACACAGAAGCCCCTGGATAATTTACCCAATTTTGTAATTAGAGTGTCGCAATGGAAATTTTGCTAAGGATAACTTGAACTTATTATTGAGTTATGCCATGAGTTGGACTGCTTTTGAATAGCCTAATTTGGAAACTGATTTTCTGATGTGAAATATTTCATACTACGCATTTAAGTTAAACTGTAAGGTAGAAAACAGAAAATTCCCAAGATAGTAGAGACTAGCAGGTCTAAGGACTAAGAAAAGCAGATTGAACTTGGGTTGATTTTACCCTCAAGAGCTTCATCAGTATTGGAGATTATACAATGAAATAATGGTTGATTCTGGTTGAGTTTAGTTACTGCTAGGCTCCGTTGATGTTGAGATGATTCATAACTATTTTAGTCAAAACAATGACAAACCAAACAAACTGGTATTATTTAATTTACCTGGCAATTAGTTGAAAGATTTTGTTTTTAAATAAAAAATATTTGTTGATTATGATTATTTGTAAATACTAACCACGTCACAAAACAGTAACGAACCTTAAATATTTTAACACTTTAATCTAAAAATGAAATTGTTAAGTAATTTTTTTTTGTACCCCAAGATCTCACTTAAACAACTGTATGTTTTATTTGAATTATTTTAATACATAGTTTATTATTAACTTCAGAGGTTTATTTATGCTGACTTTATTTTTGTTAAGTAAATAACTCCTGAGTAATAACCAACCCTGATAAAGTTAGTTGTTTAAAGGCATTTCATGATAATCTGTGTAGAATATTTTGCTGAGTAGAAATGAAAATTCAATGTGGGAAGCATATCCATTTCATAATCTCCCAACGTTATATGCACCACATTTGTGCTGCTGTTGAGCAAGAATAACTAAAAGTATTGTTGACTTTGTGTGAGAAAGTTCTTATTTATTATCACTCATTTCAAATACCCAATTGCATAATTCATTTTGTTACTTAATAATTATTTCTTACTTGACTTTTCTTGCAAAAATAATAGTACAGTGAACCCTCGATAACTCGGACCTCGATGTCCCGGACTTCAGATGACTCGGACAGAATTTCAAAAAACAAAATTAATTTTAATTAAATTATTTTTTGGCCAAAAATCATAAGAAAATTGTGTCTGCCTCATTTAAATCCATCACGTTTTATTTAAAAACAGTATTAAGATTCAAAAGCACTTGATCATCGCTACTTAGCCTTTAATAATCCCACCGTAAAATATCTGGCAAGTTCTGTGTGGTTAAATGTTGCTAGCGAGGCGCACGAGTAGAGATGCAACTCAGCAGGCCGACCTCCCTTCTTTATCTATACTCTCTCTTCGCTGCGCACACCACGTGCATCATAAATAAACATTTCTGTATGATGCTGGTGAATTGAACTGTAACTACAGGTCACAATGGCACCTAAAGGGAAATTAATTTTGTTCTGGTATGTGCGATAAATTCAAGATTGCGAAACAATTCGTTCTGGACATTAACAAAAAAAATGAAAAGCCATTGGTTTGAATTGCAATGTAGGCAAGGTGGTGACAGGATTTTACATCTTACAAGCTGATGAGGGTGAAGTGAGGTGAAAGAACAACACAACATCAATGCCCGAGCCAGGAATCGAACCCAGGGCATCTCGCACCGTAATCTGGCGCCTAACCCACTACGCAAGAGGTCGGCGCAATATCGAAAAAAACAGGGTTTAGTAAATTATAAAAAGGGGAGGGGCAGAAAGGGGCTTTTGCCCCGGGCCGCACATTCTAGAGTGCCTCGCTTTTGAACAAGTTAAATGATTAATATGAATGGGCTTTTATTGAGTTCCCATTAACATTGATGGTATCTGTGAAATTTATTTTAAGTGTAAAGTGTGTGTAAAGATGTCACTGAGCTACGACGACTCAGCCAAGGTAAGATAGTATGACGGGAGGCCTACAAGTGTACATTATCACTTCAACCACGGCTGTGACTTCAACTAAACAAAAAAAAAAAGGAGGAAAGGTAGAATGAGATTTACGTTGCTCCTGGCCTCATATTCTAACAGAGGCCCTGGAAAAAAAAACAATTTCTCGTAGGAAACATTTGAAATGGTTGAATGATACATATCTGGAGGAGATGGTAAACAAATAGTACATTAGTACAAAAGAGATTGTGGTGTGGTGTGTAGAACTGCAAGCCGCAGCTGACAAACTGACTAATCTCATTTCTGTTACATACAGTAAATTAGACACTTGTCCGATACGTAACAATTCATGGTCTTAAATGCATTGTTTTAATATTTTGTGTGCTTTACTTTTGATTGTTTTTCCTCCCATTTAACTCAGTTGAACATGATTAGAATTTCATTGCTTTTTAGTGTAACAACTTGTGTAAGAATAAAGCTGTAAATTACATGTATTATGATTCAGTTTATATGTATAAAATTAAATTTTAAAAATGTGCAGTGTTAAAATTAGTTCACATTTTTTCCGTACAGTGATCCAAAAGGATTGTTAATTACAGTACCGTATCTGCTCTCGTTTAAGAGGAAAATTATTTTTGTGTCATCGGAACTCTGTTGGAGGTGAACGTAATTATCAGGCCAGCGGCTGGCTGCAGACACTAACATGCTGATGTTCAACAATTTTTCACGTAAACATCTCGTGAGTTGCGTGTGGTCATGTGCGGTGTTTGTATTACTGTTGAGACTGTACTGGTCGACCTTGACTACTTCCGCTCGTGCTCTACCTCCCTAGCTTATCTCCAACAATTATCTCTCACACACACGCAAGCACATAGACTGTCGCCAGCCAGACGAGAGAAGGGGGTGAGAACTTTTATGTGGTAGAAGGGTGCCTTGGTGCCACCTTCCAGCACAGATAAAAAAGATCAACCAGAAGTAGCATAAAAAATAAATAAAAAAGAATTTGCCGGCCCAGGTTGTTTGACATTCTTTTATAGTTCTCCACGTTACAGAGATAATTTCCCCACTACAACCTCCTGTAAATTGATACGTCCAAAGCTGTATATATTGTGGCCTCTTTTGCATGTAGAAATGATAGCGTACTGATATTGTCACGTTTCTTGTGATTAATGGCTGATTACCCCTCCTCCCCGGACTCCTCTCGATATCACGGACAGTTTCTCCCCCCTTTTAGTCTGAGTTATCGAGGGTTCACTGTAGATGTAAAATATTACATATGTAAGGCACTAGTATGTACTAAGTGTACAACAACACCAAGGTGTGCATGATAATGAGCATGCTGGGTCGTTACTGCATTGTTTCGGAGAACCTAAAATGTGTATGGCTTGCAATATAGCAATGACATACACAGGACAAAAGCCAAAATACACACAGCAAACACTGCATGCAATAAAACAAAAGTAAAGGGTAAAGGAAAAGTACTGTTGTCGCCAAAAGTTGTGAGGGGTGAAGGTTTACAGGTGTGGGTAGAAAGCAACAAGGAACTCCTTGAGGAATGAATTCGTTTGTGCACCCTTGCCATGCGGCATGCTGTTTTAAGGAATTTAGTCATTTTACAGAAGCAGGAACCATAAACAATACATATCACTGGAAGAAAAAATTAAATGGTAAAACTATGTGACACTATTAAATTTTGTACAAATTTATTCACATTCAAGTTTATTTAGATGTATTTTAGTTCCATTTGAAAAAATTACAAATTATTATATAATTAAAATTTTTTTGAAAAATTTATTTAAAAAAAACCACAACCTAAAGTAATATTAATTAGTTTTTTGTTTAAGTAACAACATTTCCTGATCTACAAAATGTAATTTGTTAGCTAACACTGAGAATGTTATACAAGATTCTGCAGAGAATAAAGAAAGTTTTCGATACTACAAAATTCAAAACTTGTTGAATAGGAACCATAATTTTCATGTACAGTAACAGGCATATTATACATTTCATGTACAGTAACAGGCTTATTACCATACACTCTAACTGGAAAAATATCTTGAAATTATTACAGAAACAAAAATCAACTTTTCCTGCCATACAAAATTTCATGAAATACATGATCAAAAAAATATACGAACTATGAAACACTGGTAATGTAAAACTGGACCAACGTCGTGTTTATTGGTAATATTAGAGGAAAGCATAAAATTAAATAGCTTATCGAAAATTCAGTAACGCAGAACGCAAGCATGCATATGTGATGTCAAATAAAAAATATTTAAGCACGGCAATTCATGTATTTAAGAATTTTTTTTTTTCAAACATCAGCTTTTCCATTTGGAAAATCATATATCATACGCCTAATATGGATGTTATATATATGCATATATATGCATGTGTGTGATAAAAAGCTATGGTGAAAAGTGCAAGCATCATGCACTTACTTTCATTTTCCCCATAGGTAGCTTAGCCTTCAAACAGTGAAGCCCTCCATTCAATTCCAAGCACTGGCTGGCTTAGAATTCTGCTGGGAATCCTCAAGTGGGAACTGTGGCAGACACTGCCATATTGCACGCACATGAAGAAAAAATTAACCTATTTGCGAGCCTACCTCTATTGCTAGCAGCCTTGACACCTGCAAACAATTTTCACAGATGTCACAAACTACACCACAGAAATTACTGTATTTTCCTCAAAAATGGCCACGGATAGTTAATACCATCATGCAATACCTGTATATTTGTTTAATAGAATTGTGTATGTTAGAATATTACTGTTTGAAGTCTTATAAATATAATAGTGAGTTAATAATTCCTGTTACTTCCAATGATGAAATAATTATATTTCTATTCAAACAAACAAGTACACCTACTTTGCAATTTGTACCATCACGCCTGCAGAACGAACGAATGTGTTGATAAAATGTAAAACTTTAAGGTAGAGGAGAAGCTAGTCTTTCTGGGTTCAGGAGAAGGTAGGGAAAGTACCGAGATTAGTCCTGTATACAAAATGTGTGGCGACAACAGCTATCTACTGATATGGAAGTACAAAAATGAGCAAAAATTTAATGCCATAAACTAAATTTATCATAATTCCAACATAAATACAGACACATAATTTTCAAACACTCAGTTTTATTTTATATATTTCTATTTTAGGTGATTATCACTATATCACTACATGTAAAAAATACTTACATGTAGAATACAATAACTCACAGTAAAAAAAAAACCTAAATAATTTTTAAGAAGAAAACCAATTCATAACATGCTACAAATATCGAAGAAAGTACTAAATCAAAACTTTTTAATTTCTGTTAGTAAATACAGTAACTTACAGGATCTGAATTTTTGAATTATGCGGGAAGGTGTTTATGCTGATCTTCGTTAACTTGTTACTGCTTAGGTCCAGCACCCTCAAATGTTTCATTGTATTTAAGGATGATGCATTAACTGCTTGAATGATATTATGGGACCTGAAAAAATTAATAAAACAACTATGCAATGGTATATATGATCCTGAATATTACAATAAATCAGAAACCTTTCAACCCAGTTGCCCTCTATTCTTGAATTTTGAGATAAATTAACAAATATTTTAATTTCTGGTCAACAAGTTATTCCATTTTAATCAAATCACATAAAATTCATAATGGAACATACAGTAACCACAACAACACACAATCATGATACATTTAATTTCCACAATTCTGTATCGCCAATCTAAGACAAACTACTTATATTCTCTTACCAAATAAAGCATCTTAGAATCTCCTCAGAGTAATTAAATCCTACCTGCATGGTAGATCTATGGCTGCCTCCTCCCAGATGATCTTCTTGTGAATCTAATTATGTATGCTGCTTTTATAACAGTGTAAACAGTTTAGGCAAATATTGTAGTGTGTATACAGGATAAATGTCACCAAACAAATATGACGGATCAGAAACAAGTGATATTTATTAGACCATCTAATTAATGGCCATGAACAGAAAAATTAAGTCATATGACAACCACTTATATGCATAATAAAAAGATGAGCATTTTGTTGTATTAGCTGTTAACAGTATGTGGATGAACTTTACAAAAATTATTACATACAAAATCTCTTTATCTTGCATGTTATGTTGAGTTGTTAACCTTCATGGATATCGCAATGTCGAGCTATTGCGAGTTGGATTTTGCTGAGATGTTATTTGAGACTTAAAGGTCTTATTTAAAAATCTATTTTGGCAATGATAAACATTCATCCATGTAACTTATAGAATAATGAATTGCTAAAATTCAATCAAATCTGCTTCAAAATGTAATGTAAAAATGATTATGAAAATGATTATTACTAGTCAAATATGTTAAATATTTAGTTAATATATTAGGTATTGTTGTTACGATAAATAAGAATTATTTTTGTTATAACATTTAAAGGTTGCATTTATAATAAACTTTTAACTGTTAAGATTCTAAATGTGCTTGCTGAGGTCAAAACCACTACATTTTAGGGTTAAAAGTGCCTGTTTTCGCATCATAATCAACTATTCTCTGTAGCATTACTTAACAGACTACCTTCTGTGCTACTAATTTAATTCTTGCTCCATCTAGTAAATTAAGATTTTTCTTCCCCTACTTTAATATTCCACTGCTTGCCTCCTTTCCTTCCAATCTTATTCTTCCCACTGTGCACGCGTAGCTCTTTCCTTATGGCCGGCCAGGAGAGAGTTGTTTTGTTGGTTCAATATGTTTTCACTTCTGCGCAATACGTCTAATTAGTAACACGGTATATAGCAGGCCTTGAAGGTATTATTGACTAGGGTTAATAATTTTAAAGACATTTGCTAAAAAGTTACATAGATAAAACATCTCCTTTGTAAATCATTAAAAAATTATTTTATAAATTATGTTTTTGACTGTTTACCATAAAATTATGTTTGGTTTTAATGTATACTAATGTTTGTGAATATGCATTTAAGATAAAAACCACTATAGACACTATAGCTTGCAACATTGAGACACAATCAGCTCTACCTACTGACGTCGTTCAGGGCTTTGCCACTAAGGTTATTGAGCCCGAATGGCTCCCGTCATGAATATAGTTATGTAGTGTGCCAAGGTCGAGTGACACATAATCTTCACGCAACATACCTTTCCACTTGTTAAGATTTTATCACTGTTGAATATGTAATCTCCATTATTTTACTGTTGTGTAACTTTATTTATACAAAACATTTCTTCTGAAAAATTACTGTTGAACTACATTGGGGACGAGTCGTCAAGTGAAGCAGAAGTAGCAGGCCTGGAGAAAAAAAACGGAGAATCACCGGACCGTGTGTGAGAGAAATTGGGGTTTGTGCTCGGACCGCAAACCTTCCTCGACTTACGTGAAGATTCGACGTTTATGCATATTTTCTATTAGACTGTGCAGACTGTCTGCAATACTATCAGTGCAAATTGAGAGCGGCCATGATTGAACTGTGTGATTTTGGATTATGTGCCCCATTTGAAATGTGCGCCCACCCCTGTCGGCCTACGGCCCAGTTCGGACTTGTTCGTCGCCTCCCCTCCCTTCGTGCCTCGTACCCCCCTCTTCCCCTACCTTCACCCAGCTCTCAGTCATTCGCCTCTGGGCAGCCTGAGTCTCGCTGCTGCCTGGGTGAGGTTACCTCCTCCACTCTGTTACCTTGACGCTCAGTTTGCACGCACAAAACTAGCTGAGTTTTTCGTTAGTTGTTGTGCCCGAATCTCGTGGGAACAATTTCACAAATCCCTACAAATCTAGCATAAGAGGGACACTCTGTGCTAGGCACAAGTTTCCTACACATACCTCTCCATTCACTTCATTAGGCGACGTACTTACTCGCTAATGGGACACGGGATTAACTACGACCATTACATAAGCAAAATTAAATTTTAACAAACTCACTTTTAATATCAATAAGGTTTACAAGGTACTGAACAAAGGCCCTCAAGCTGATCACAAAACGTCGAATGTCTGATAACAAGTCAAATGGAAACATTACACCAAATTAACAAATACAAATAAATGGGGCTTCCGATCCCCTCGTGACCGAGACGGAACCGCATCGCCTAACAGCGCAAAGAATTAGTGAAGGTTAAAGACAAACTCAAAGAAAAGGTTCCAAATATTAATAAGACTTACCTGAAACTAATAAATGAAAGCATGGTGCCGTGATGGACACGGTAAACTCACTCGCTAGCAGGACGGAGGAAGAGTGACCTGCAACCGCTCAGGAAGGCACGCCTAGGCTCGGGAGAGTAGTGGAAAAGGGGGGGGGGGGAAGCACGAAGACGGCCGAACCTGGCCAAACATTCATGAAGCTGCGGCAAGTGCGTCACACGAGTCTATGCAGGAGGGGATAACGGAGTTCATTGGCGGGCTAACACACGGCGCACTATTCAAAGTCACAAGCCGGTACAAAGTCTGTCCAGGAAAATCACAGTCTCATACTCGAAGCAATCCTTTAGGGCACATGGAGTTGAGCTGGTCAGCACGACTCTGCTGAAAGGCGAGTTGTGTTTGTTCTGATTTAGTACTTCTTAAGGTGACGTACTTAGGGACATACGGGAATATTCGTCAAAGTTTAGTGTCCTATTTTGCGTTGTGGCGGTGTCCAGTGAGTTGTGGAACATCGCTTTTATATCATCATATTGAGTGTGCCGGATTTTGTTTTGCAGTATGGCTATTTAGAGTTATGTGAATATTTGACTAGTGCGGGGCGTAACTTTCGAACGTAGCGAAGATGTAACGTCACTACGCTTGCGCGCTATGTCGTATATTAATTCACTACGGGCCATAAATAACACTGGAATGGGAGGTTTTGAGCCTGTGTCGGCCCGTAAGACAGTGCTGATGGACAGGGTAAAGGCAATACCCACTTTGACGGTAGTTAATCCCGTGTCCCATTAGCGAGTAAGTACGTCGCCTAATGAAGTGAGTGGAGAGGTGTGGGTAGGAAACTTGTGCCTAGCACAGAGTGTCCCTCTTGTGCTAGATTTGTAGGGATTTGTGAAATTGTTCCCACGAGATTCGGGCACATTGTATTGTTGGGTCGCACGTTCTAGAGGTTCGCTTCCAGTTCGATAAGTTGCGTGTTCACCGCCGTTAGTTTTCTTCGGTTTTCTTTGTCGTTTTGATTGTGCATGGCAGACGGAGTGTCGATGTGACACAAGCGGCGGAGAAATTAATTTTGGTAATTTTGTAATGATTTTCACTGTTTCCCAGTAACTTAATTGATTCTTTCTTTATCAATCAACCAATTAACGCACGCACACCTATAAATATTGCTTACAATACACACACAACATTTGTGAAACTTGAAACTTGTGTGTCCTTTAAGTTATGACAACTACCCTGTGTTGTTTATGTGTTTTTACTGTGGGTCATAAGTTACTTGTGAACCCCTCCTTGGGTCGGACCCATTTTATGGGGAATTATTGTTTGCCCATCTATATGTTGCCTGATATGGGAAAAGGTTCTAACAGACTAAGTGGGTAAAGGAGGTTTTGCGGGTGCTCGAATTGCGGTCGGTAGTTGTGTGGGACGAACCCACACAAGTGTATTTTATTAAGGAACTAAAACTGTTTAAACTGCTGTGAGTTATCTTCAGGGTTAGAACCACGTGGGCCATTCACACCCTGAGAATGAGTCTAGATGGGCCTCCATGCCCGTAATCCATGGAGCGGCGCCCTATACAATGACTGTCAGTATATCTCCCGCTAACCCTGACAACACTTTCTTTTTTTAGATCTCTTTTTCTACCTGCAGAAATTATGTTGTTTTTAATCTTCCTTTTTAATGCTAGTTTGACTTTCACGTTCAAGTACCGAAGACACTGGTGTACATTATCTCACTATGAAGCTGTCCCTTGATTGTGTAGCCTCCATATTTGTTTGTGAGACCACTTTCACTGATTTGAGGTTCATTCTGATGTTCTTTGCTTCCAATTTCACATTGGACATGTTCCACAGTGAATGTATTCTATCTTTGCATGCAAATGGCAGTTATGTATTTTATGTCATCTTTCACACCTTTACATTTTTTCAGGTAGTATCTTATTGTGTTTTACATACATTTTTCTTTGTATTTGACTCTATTTCTCCTTTCTTTATTATATACGACGCTTCAATAACTTTCTTTACCGATTCTAATCCATCTCCACATATTTTTGCTTCGTAAACTATGCTATAGTATATCTCACAAATAAGTGTCATTATTTCATTGCTGATAAATATTAAGCCTATTTTAAATATTTTGTTATTATGAAACAAATCTTTAACTTACTGAATGAGTAAGTAAAGATAAAACAGTGTTAGGAACCTTAAATATCCTGAAAACCAAACAATAATTTAAAGCAAATCACATAAAACATTGCAAACAGAACTGTCACATGTGGGGTAGACTAAAGCATCACGCTTACCTATTGTGAGCATCTAAAATTCAATCTAAACCATAACGTGATAAGAGTACAGCACGACACCATCCCTTAAGTGTCCCATGACGCCCCTCACGCATAACTGACAGCCACTCCCTTCATACTGAAGGAATTTCTTCTATGTTACATTAAGTCAACAGTGGCATTATCTATAAAACAACTCGTTACATGATTAATGAAGAGGCTACATGCCATACAACTAGACAAATATTACAGTTGAACTGTAAGCTGCCCACATGTCCATAATATGTCTAGCGTTTTCCCATAACCATAATAAGATTTCCATCCAACAATTAAGGTGATGGTATAGGTGCAATGTATTTTAAACATTGGAGACATAAAACAACAAGAATGATAACAGCTACTGTGATGCTCGTGCCTAGTGCCAAATCGCTCCTATTGGTAAGAAGTGTTTAGTTATACCTCTGAAACTATGGGAATTTAGTCAGTAACCCATATATTTTATTTTTTTGTGACAGCTGTGCGAAAATGCCACTTTCAGCAATGTTGGAGAGCTCAGAAATAGAATTTCCACTGTACACAATGTTTTAAAAGTACTCTATAATCACCCTCTTAAATGTGTTTTTTTCTGTATATAAATATCTCGTGAACATACAAAATAGTTATATGAATAAACACATCTTTCTAAGCCGCTGCAGCACAGTCCAATGTCGAGGTAGACTGCGCCCCTAATAAAGAATGAAAGATTCAATAATGTGAGAATTTCATCACAGCTAACAGTAAAGTAATTTTTTAATGTTAGCAAATTACATAAACAGCTACATTAAGTTACATTGTAAGTACTGGCCAGTAACTTATAGGTTGATACACTCAACCAATTCCCATTGAAATTATTTATAAACTTATTGCAAAACATATTTTATGGTTTTATATACTACAGTATCTGTTTCTGAAAAATCTTAAAACCATTAATAACTCTGCCTGAGATAACTCAGATGAAGCAGGATGCACTCATTAATTAACATCCCACCATAAACAGAGGTTATTTTGTGACAGCAGGTGTGACATTGTACCACTCAAAAAGTTTTATATCAGGCTGTTTGAATAAGAATAAATACATCAATTTCAGCACTAAAAACCAAAAGTTTATCCCATCTATATACATTTTGTAAATTTTCTCTAAACTACCGTAAAATAAACATTTTATGTGACACAAAGTCACCCAGTGCTGTCACAAAGCAACCCCAGTTTACGGTATATTACAATTCCTAAAATGTTACTTTTAATTATGAATTTTAAATGTAATGTCTGCTGCACAATTTCGCTACATAATAGTAACTAAAAATTTGTTAAAATGGAATTTTTTAACTGTCGTCACTATCCTTGAACCTTGACACTATTGTCCCCACACTGTTGTAGAGAGAGACAGAGAGAGATACTGGTCAGCGCTTAACATCGAGGTCTTTAGCGCTAGTGGGGTGTGACATAATGTGAGTATGGAGCAGTGCCGGAATGAAATGGCGGGGGAAGCGGGAGATCCCCAACAAAACCCGCTGACCAGCGGCATCATCCGGCACGATTCCCACATGCGAAAATCCGGGGATCGTCCCCGCCGGGAATCGAACCCGTATCGCCTTGGTTAGAGGTGAGAGGTCTGACCTCTCGGCCACCGCGGTCCCATCCATACTGTTGTAAACGTAATGACAGTAATCCCAAATTTTAGAAGGCTACATAACTATGAGGTTACATTTTTGCTATTTAGCAGTTACATTCTGATGATAGGCTTACCAAAATGCAGGTGAAAAGATCATAGCACGGATTAAAACGCAAACAATTACCTGCAACAAAACTCAAAAGTTAATATTTATTAATATGGGGCTGTATTGCTGCCACACAATATTACAGCAGAGATGCCAGCCCACTACTCCAACCAAAAGTATTGTATCAACATCATCAAGGGACAGGAATGACAAAGTCTTGGGGCTAACTTTGATGTCAATTACTAAGGCAAACCACATAGGATCTGATTGGGCAACAAAATTGTATAAAAAGTACTCGAAGATAATTATTGATTCTCAAGTGCACAATTATCTGAAGACTCTCTCTGTCACATGCAGCAGTAGGTGGCACTGCTACTATTATCATTCCAAAGCAACTGTTTTTTTTTTTTGGGATTAACAGTGCAGTTTCTGAGAAGAATTGTCATTCCTAGCATGAATGCAGCAAGCAAGTAAGTTCACTACTTAAGCTTTTTATTGTGTAATATGTATTTGTTTTGAATATAGTTTAGTATGATAGCTTCAGGAAAGGTTGCTTAACAAAATGGATACTACAATTGTGAAAAAAATTTGTTTTGTTAAAGGGGGTGTCGGATCGAGAAATACGAATGTAACAATATTTCCCTCGATCGAACAGTGAAAAGTACGGTTTGTAAAATATTTGAAATACAGTAGACACCCAACTATATGCGATAATCATGGGGATGGAGAGTGAATAACCAAAAATTGTGGATAATCCGAAACTGTAGAAAAACATGTTTTTAAGCTTTTTTTTCTGTGTTGGAAACTACTCTTCTGTGAATAGACTGCCAAGGGCTGGCAGCTACCCACAATAGCCCTACAAACACATCATAAGAACACAGCACCCTTCCATTAATTCTGAAACCCTCATCAAACTGACAAATCTCTGACAACAATGTCGCTGAAGCATTTTTCTTTGCTCCCGTCACCTATTCTCCTTTGCCCCCAATTCACTTCACGATCTGCTGCTGCCACTTTGTATAACCCTTCCCTTGTAGTTTTACATGTGGATTTGTAAATATCAATTGTTTTATATAACAGACTAGCTAAGAAAGGTGACACAAAACATTATTTTTTTCATATATCCACATCATCTCTTCAAATATAGATATGAAATCCGTATGGATGTGTGAAATGAATAACTTGACATTTAAAACAAAACATATAATTTTATTATTCAATGTGTTTTTCCAGTGTTAAGTAAAAGAGAAATGAGTTTTAATGTCATTTTCACTTCATATGGAAACCGAATTTATAGCATAAACTGTTAAGAATATCGCTGCAAGCCACTCAAAATAGACTGCTGTAGGATATCATTTTGATAAGGCCATTCGGAATAAAGTGAACACTAAAGATTTAACCTTTGAAAAAAATCACTAGCAGTTACTGCATATAAGTCACCATTAACAACAGTTATATTATTGTTTGTATGGTTGGTAGCGAATAACTGCATGTAGTTCCGTGTATTTTATTATTTGAATACAGCATTAGTGAAACAACATCAATTGCGAACGACCTCTCTGTATTTAATATACTTTAAAATATTTATTTAAGTTCTTACTGACATACCTACTGACTGTACAGTTCTATTTAATTAGCGGCAGCACAAAGCGACGCTACCGAGTCGATTATCGTTGGCTCACGCCGCTATCGCTTCGCGCCACAGATGTAGTATAAAATTTCACTGACAGATGGCACCAGAGTTAGGTTTTCGCCGCTTGGAAGTGAATTGCGTCATTCTGTTTGTTTGTCCGTTATGTAATGAATATCGGTTTCTGAAAAACACATATAAAAGTATTAGAAGTGACTGCTCATGAATATCATTGCTAAATTATGTGAAGTCATTAGTAATGTAAGTTGTTATGTTTTATGATCGCCAGCCTGAGTATCTGGAAATAGAAACAGTATTTTTTCCCCTGTTTCACACATTAAGAAAATACGTTATTTATTGTTTCTCTTTACGTGTGTCGTCGTCGTTCATTACAGTATGCTGAACGGAACTTGAATTCTTGAGTTGCGTGTGTCGTGTGTGTTTTTAGTGGCGGTTTTAATTTAAAAGTTCGAATATATTGTGCATGCATTTATGAGAATCGTAACGGTAATAGCGCCGTTCGAGTAGACACAGAGAAACCAGTGTTATAAGACGTTTACTCGCAGGTATTTATGACTAAGATCACTACTGAGTATAGCACATATTCAACACCAGTGCATTTAATGAGTACATATTGTAGCTAAAATTTATCGGAGCACTGTAACGTAAATGTAAACATTGTACAAGACTATGTGAATAAAAGCACATGGCCATGTTGATGTTTACATGCAGCGGAAAGATATAAACTGGCAGAAAATAGAAATTAATCAGGGCTTTTTTGAGTGCTCACTTTATTCCGAATCACCTATAACCTACTCAGCAGCTAGTAACTGCACCGGCTGCATTAATGTCGCAACATCAGACAAAACTTTTACAAATGTGAAGAAGGGGGATGGGGTGAGACATTTCAGCTGTGAGATAAGAATCTATACTTTGCCTTTGACATGCGCTGAAGGACAGGAGAAAAAAATAGCCCACCGACCTTTGACGGGAAAAAAGGAACAAATTGCAGTCAGTGTTTAGGTTGCATGTCCAATCACTGCTAAGCAATGTTGATGCCTGGTAGAAAATGTTATTTAACCCATACAATTTATGTTTTAAAAAAGGGCTACAAATGTATAAAGGTACTGAATGGAAAATTTAGCACTGTATACAATAGCACAAAATGAAGTTGTGTGAATAGAATATACTTGACATCAAAGTTTTTAAATAAATGTCAGACATGCAAATTGAACTACATAAAGTAGGAGTTGTACTTTCCATACCTGTTACTCTGAACTTAATATAAATTATACAAGCATCCACTTTCATAATCCTGAAAATGTGTGTGTTCCATTTAGTTCAATACTGCCTTTTTGTTTTATTTGTCTGTTTCTCTGTCCCCATTCCAATCCAACTATTACCAAGACCAGCTGGAGAAGTGACTGCTCAAGGTCTAAGCTATGGCATCTGTGGTGCGTCACATACCTGTTGTGAAACAATCCCCTTTCCACCCCCTTAAACCATACCTTCGGCAGTTATTGACACACAAAAAAGAAGTTTTCATAGGTGCATCCTTTCTCCCTCCTCTCTTATCTTCTTCACATGTTTTCCCAGCCTCCCACTGATGTTATAAAAAGGTACGGTTTACCACCCCCTTACTTTTTATCATCAACACAAGACTGCTTGCAAGCTTTTTCAATAGGTCCTAAAATGTGGTTTCACGCATACCATTGTATGAAAGAGTTGTTTTATGTAATGTCCTTTTCATGTTTATAATTTCGAACTTCTGTTGTTAAGATAATACACTTCATTTCAATGTAAATCACTTGTTTGAGAATGAATTGATCACTAGCTAAAACTTTCGCAACTATTATACAAAGCAGATAAATAAAAAAGTATTCAGTGAATGAATGAGACTACAGGGCACTGGTGCAGGCAAGGGTGGTGCAGCGGCAGTGCAAAGCAATACTGATGGCAGCTACTTATGTGGCGTTGTCAGTTCGTGACTTAGTACCACAACCGACTCCATCTGAGATTTAAACTGCATTATAAACTTTAGACGATATGCATATTACATTATATATTAATAATTATGAACACTACAGACATTTAAGTCACTGTACACACCAAATGCTGAAATTTAATATTCAAAATATGCAGCAGTTAAGCCTCATTAAAAATTAAATTTTGTTTATCTGCTGAAATAAAACAAAAATGTGGTCAGTAACTAACCTGAAATTGTTCTATGTTCGTTTGTTTCAAGAAATTTAAATTTTCAATTTTTTATAATGTTTTTAAAATAAATTTTACATACGGTGCTGCTTTGAGCTTTATGTACTTTTAACCCATTATTACAATACAAAACACTTTAAAAAGTTCTCGAACAGTTATATTATGCATTACAGACATTCTTCACATTTTTGCCAACTTTACATATGCTATAGAATCGAGGGATATTGATTATCAGATTGAGGAATTTTGGATTTTCGGCCATGGAATCGTGGGTGATTCGCATGGTCTATTATAAAAATTTGAATTAAAAAAACACATACACAGTTTTATTCATATTTGTTGCAAGACAACAAGGAAAGTTGGGAAATTTGTCGAGTATATAAATATTTTGGTTTAAAGTTAAGCATTTCAGAACTTTTCTAAACAAAAAATATCCTTAACATATTGGATCCCAGGTGCTTTACCTTACATTCGCATTCCTGTTGTGTCACTTTCAGTTAACTCATTACGTACCTCTTCCATGTATTTGCATTTTACACATGCTACCAAACCGTAAGCATGGGAGTGACTTTGGGACATTGCTTATATGGTAGCCATGAATTAAGAAATTTACTTGCAATAAATTCTGAACAGAGTAAGAGAGTGAGTGTATGAAACTCAAACTTAGATGTAAAGCTTAAAGAGCAAGCAGTATGATGGAAATAATGGTTTACGACATGGGACAGTAACGACAAAACAGGAGTTCAATATTTTTCTGTGTTACAATCTGGTAAAATATGTAGGCAAATATTGTAGTGTAGGCCTACATACACTATAAGATGTCACCAAACAAATATAATGGATTAGAAACTAGTGATATTAATTCAAATATCTAATTAATGGCCATGAACATAAAAATTTACGTTATAGGAGAACCGCCCATTTGCACTATAAAAATATGAAAATTGTGTCTTACTAGTTTTACCTACAGTCCATACCATATAATAATTCTGTAATTTGACAGCTGATGCTACCATTTTTTTAAACACACAACAGAATAACATGCCATTCAAAACAACGGGTGTGGTCATATGGCCTGATGAAGCAGTAGTGGCAGCTCTAAATAACAAATCAGTTAACTTCCATCGCCAACATTGAAAATAGTGTGTAGTACACATGAAAAATAAGTAAGCATTTTGGAGTAACCTTAACATAATAACAAGGCACCACATCCAGCTTTAGTTAGCAAACTATTTTGTTCAATTAAAAATTGTGTGATATCTACAACTAATTTACAAACAACTGCACCATTATCAGCAGACCTGTACTGGTAACCAAGAAAGAACGGTCATGCTACGAGTATGAAAAGTGAACGCATTTGTGTGTGTTTGTCATTCTTGTAAGGTGTTACTTTAATATTATGTGCATATGTTTTAATATATTGCATGCAATGTGAAGATTAAAAAACCCAGCCAGTAATCGAAAACGATAACTGGACAATTAAGAAGTGTTTCGGAAGACAGCAATAGGAAAAGCTTTCAATCTTGATAACGACAGTCTGGCAGTTTGGTATTTATATCGAAACTGTTGCAAAGAAAAAAGGAAGTAATCAATCAGGATAAACGTACCAATGTAAATAAAAAAAATGTTGCTTCCCAAATATTTTAAAAGAATTTGTAGGTTAACAGTGCTTTTGTTATGGACCTATGTACAAACACACTTTTTTCAAAACAACTAATCATTAAATTTCTTTTTACCCAAAATAATTCATGTTTAATGTCTCTATTAGCAAGTAAACGGTCCCGTTCGGTATCAAGTCCACATTAGATTTTGTGCATTCCAGCAGAAAAAATGTAGGCATACATATTGCCTCACCAAAAGAAAAGGACAGAAGACTTAGGCCTATGTGCTTCATGGAAACCCATTTATTTCCCGGGCATTAAATGGTTGTTACGACTTTGGTAGTAATCAGTTCATTTATTTATGTACTGGTATGTCTAATAATGGATAACTTATTATAGACTCAAATAGGAATAATGTGCAGCCAGTACTGACAACAATTTCTTGTACGAGGTCTAAAAACTGCCAAAAGGAAATCACATTTTCAATTTTATTGCAATCATATACCTTAATAGTTATCGTTCACATGTTTTGACTGTCAGTTGGAAAGCACATGATGGTGGAAGGCTACGTACATAATGTGTTTGTTTACATAGTCCTACTTTCTTATAATCTGTCAAAAAATTGAATACTTATATGGTATGGACCGTATGTGCAGATGTACTTTACATAAAACAGTTACATAAAAAATTATCTTTGTCTTGCACGTTTAGTTATTAATCTTCATGATAACACAATGTCCAGCAGTTAGCAGTTTGACTTTGCGAAGATGTTATTTGGGTCATAAAGGTCTTGTATACAAGATCTGTCTTGTCAATTGTAAACCTTCATCCATGTAACTTCTAGAATAATTAATTGCTAATTTAATTGAATCTACCTTCAATGTGTAACGTGTACATTCTCTTAAAAATTATTATTACAGCCAAAGTATGTTAAATAACTATTAAATTATTCTTGTCATGATAAGCTTATTAAGAAGTATAAAAATTATTTTCATTATAAAATTTAGATGTTGCATTTATATTGAAAATTTAATTGATATAATTATAAATATGTGTGCTGAGGTCAAAACCATTAAATTTTAGGATTGCATCTGTTACTGCATTATATTCAACTATTCTCTGTGGCATTACACAAAAAACTAGTTTCTGTATTACTACTTGAATTCCTGTCACGTCCGGTACATCAATATTTGTCCTCCTCTACCTTTGTACTCCACTGCTTGCCCCCTCGCATTCACATCATTTCTCCCCCACTGCACACATATAGCTCTTTCCTTACGGCCAGCCAGGAGAGTTATTTGCTGGTTCAGCGAAGTTTTCACTTCTGTTGAATATGTCAAATTCGTAACAAAGTATATAGCAAACCTTGAGAGTATTATTGACAAGGGTTGAAAATTTCTAACATCTGCAAAAAAGCTACATGGAAAAATAATTTCCTTCGCAAAGCACTTAAAAATTATTTTATAAATTCTACTTGCCTTAAAGTTGTGTTTGGGTTTACTGTATGTTAATGTCTGTTATGGTGCAATTAAAATAAAAGTTACTTTAGACACTTTTGCTTGTTACATTAAGCCATAATCTGCTAGATAGGTAGAGTGTTGCAATTTACATTTCGTACACATCAAAATTAGTTAATTTTTTAAAGCTTACTATAGAAAGGAATATAAACAGAAACTTTATAAACTATTAATATGCTTGAATTTGAAATTGTAATCAATCAGGACTCATATACATATGCTTACAGTACCTTCCCTTACCATTTTTTTCTTTTCTGAGCAGAGGTGTGCCATATTATGGTACAATACTTGTGAATACTACAGTGCTTGTGTGCTGGCCCAACCTATGTCTATCCCTTCCCTGTATTACACTATGTTTGCTCTTCTCTTCCTTCTACCTCTCCAGACCTCATGATGAGTTTTTAGAGCTCGTGTACTGATCACTTATGTGTGGGTTAGGAGTTACCCACCTTTTAGCTGGCACGAGTTTGGTGATAATTCGGTATGTATTCATTATTTTTTCTTTTCTAACATCTGTTTCATCTGCCTCCCATGAAAAATATATACGTCCGACTTTATAGGGGCGTTCTTGGTACATTATGTGCTTTTCTAGTAAAACATTTGTTCTGAGTAATTCCTTCAAAAATTTTATCAATTTGGGACAAGCTCATACAAAAAAAAAACACTCAAGAGCACACACTTATCAATAATTCTGACTAGTGATTAATATGTATGAGTAAGAAACAAAAATACCTAGAACAACATATGCTGTCAGGACTGGAAATTACAGCATGCGAGTTATAATATTTTTATCATAACTATTATGCTACCATGGTTTAAGTACCTAACCTCTGCAAAGTGAACATTTATGAGCTGTATAAGGCACATACAAGAGTACAAAGCAAGACAAAAATTAACATATATCTTTAAGTCATTTTTAAGAACCTTTTTCAACATTACATTAGTAAAATGGTTATAAAATAGCAATGATTATGTGAAGAACAAATATACAAAATCATAATGTTCTTAATACACAAAATGACTTTATTTCAAAACATGAATACAAATTAAGTATGTCTTATTTACAGTAAACTAAGATGAGTTACTGCATTTGCATGGCTTGACAACTAAAATTTTGCTATAAGAAGACAAAACTGTAATAAAATATAAATGTTCTTAGAAACTTAAAGTTACGTAGGTAAGTATTGATAACTTACATGTCCAAGTTTATAATGTTTGAAGAAGTGTTGAAAACTGGCATGACTGGTAGGAGGTTCCAACTCAGTGAACTGCAAACAAAGTAAAAGTAACTATACCTTAAAATTTCAAAGCTATGCCAACAAAATCTCTAATTCAATAAAAAGTGGAACAATTTTACAGTGGGTCAAACAATAAACATAAGCCTACAAATAAAAAATGTCATATTTACTATCTACTTACTATTTTTTTTTCTGCTTTTAACACACAGCTTCATCAAAGAATAGGTGAAACCTATTTTGGTTTTACTTTTATTTATGATAATTTTGTGTAGGCCTACTAGCTTGTTTTTCTGCCCAACTACTAGCTAAAACACAGTAAAGATTTTAATTTACGCCCACTGTTGACTTAATATAAAAGACATTATTATATGGTTCATGCCAACTAAAGATAATATTATGTAAATACAAAATGTACAGTACTAACAGTAAATAATTTTTTAACATGAAGTGAAGTATCTTAACAGAACCTACGCCAAAGTAATTTTTTTTTGCAGTGGATGGATTTGAAATCAACAGAAAAAAAAATTTTGTGTAGTTCTTATAACTGGAACAATTTTCAGTTAGTCTATACTAAGTTAATGACAGTGTTAAGATCCTTTCCTGCTTCTTTTTTGTGTATCAATTTCAGTTTCAGTTTATTTTAAGGTTAAATGTCTAGAAGGAAAGCCGTGTAAAAATTGTCTGTTTTTGCCCATGATTTCAACATTTTACAAAGTAATTCTATTTAAATGTATTAACCACAAGCACTCGTTATTGAATAGATACTTAAGAATTCATTTTAAATAACAAATCAATATTAACGTAATTAATTTTTTGAGAGAGCATTTTTTATTGAATTATTTCTAAGTGGCCATGTGTTTTGCTTTGTTAATGTATTACGTCAAGCAGCAGTTGTGTTCTTCTGGGGTTGTCACAGTTTCATTTTTTTTATATATAATTCAGCAACGATAATAATTTTAGTAAATTGCAATTTGCTAGGGAAATGTCAGTAGGTGGTCTTTCTGGGCCATTCCTTAACCTTTACCCTTCCTTTTGGTTTGGAATCCAATACAAGCTGCAGCAGAAGGTTGCAGTTTAAGAACACTGAAGCTCCATTATAAGGTTCAACCCATCACAAACTGTTAGGCCTGTGATATGCAGTGAAAATGTTTTAACTTCTGTTGTCTGCTGTCACTGTGAAATTTAGTAATGAACTTTTGGAAGCCAGTTTTCCAAAATGGGAAGAGGTCTACACGTTTTGAGGGGCGCTGTTGATTGGATCCCATGTTATGAGTGAGTGAGAGATTTTGGTCAGCGCTTAACATCGAGGTCTTCAGCGCTGGTGAGGGATTACATGAGGTGAGTATGGAGCGACGCCAGAATGAAGTGGCAGGGGAAATGGGAGATCCCAGAGAAAACCAGCCGACCAACGGCATTGTCCGAAACGATTCCCACATTCAAAAATCTGGGACCGACCCCGCTGGGAATCGAACCCGGATCGCCTTGGTGGGAGGCAAGAGGTCTGACCCCTTGACCACCGGGCCCCCCCCCCCCCATGTTATGAAATGAGGCTGTTTCCTTTCCCGCCCTCAGTTGCTATTGTATTAGTGACAAAGCTGAAATTTGTAATTTTTACTAATTAAATTTTTTTTAAACGATGCAACTCTTTTACAAATAGTAAGTGTTCATTTTCATCCTTGTTTTCTTCCCCTGATGGGTATGGGTGTATATTTTGTTTTAACTTTTGACATGGCCAGGATTTTCAGTGAACTCTTAAAATAGTTCTGTATAGGCAGCTTGTTTGTGCTTTCTCGAGAACTCTGCCACAGGGGAAAACTTGGGTGTGCGGATATGGTCACGGGAAGGCCAGATGGGAGCAAGCAGAGTGGAGTGTGCACATTCCTGTGTTTTCCGTTGGCCCCCCGTGGCGTGTATTCATCATGCATCCTGTGTTTCATCTTCACGCTTCCCGAGTTGTTTAGAAATGTGTTAAAAGCTATGCGTAGTAAGTTTCCTTAGCAGATTTTCCAGTCTTTGCTGTGCACAGTCAGTGGGAGAGAGGATGACGACTGTTGAGGCCAGCTGTTTGGTTAGGTGGCTAGTGAGGGGAGAGAGCCGAGGTTTGCTTGGATGTGCTGTGCTGTGATTGGCCGCCGCCAGTCAGGCGATGTGAGTAATAAAGAGTAAGAGAGCATTGAGGAGAGAAGGGGGGTGGCTGTTGTTAGGTGAAGAGAGGTTGTTGTTGCGCGTTGAAGCTTGTGGAAGGGCATCCTGGCCGAGGGAGTCGGATGCTTTCAGCTGCCATGTAGGCGAGTATAAATACTTCTATTTTTTTTCCTTTTGTTTTGGTAAAGGGGTATTTCCCCCCAGGATAGCTGGACAAAATGCCCGAGCAGCACTTTTATTTCTTAAGTCCAGATGAAAACGTAGATCTGTGGAGTTCCGGCTGTCAGCGGGCAACAAGCAAGAGATGTTTAGCGACTGCACGCCATGTTATGTTAAGGTATTCATGCACGCTACCATTTTTTTAATTGTAAATTATGTAAGACTCATTGGAGTTATAATTACATTTTATTATTTTATATTTATTTAAATCTTTGCTATTCTACCTGTTTGGAAATCCGCTTCTTTACATCTGTGTTAGGAATATATTTGTTTCATGATTAACTACGGAGTTTGAAGATACTCCCAAATTTTATTATATATTTTTTGTATTAGTTTCTTTTGCTCCTTTCTTCACATATTTTTGGAGATTACTTGTAACTTAGTGTTTACTACAATTAATTAAATTGAAGTTAATTAATTTTTTCACAGATGTTACTTCTAGATTAATCCTTGTTTTTTTAATTTCTTTAAAAATAGTAGTTACCAAGTTAAAACTTAATAATTTTTCTTATGTTATTTCGCATAGATCTCGGGATCTAACGAACTATTCATTTTATTTTAGTGTTTCGATAAATCTTATTAACCTACTACAAACATTCTATTCTTTGTATGGTCCAGAGTTTGGACTTTTGTTTCAGTGAAGTATTGTATTAATGAGCAGACCCAGTCATACAGTTGCAGAAAATTGCTATGCGTTTTTATTTTGTTATTAATATTATGTCATAAAAAACCAAGTTTTTGAAAGGAAATTTCCCTTAGTTCTTTTTTTATTTGCTGCTTGTCTTGGTTCAGTGCCATGTGTCTTGCAGCCTCGAACTTTATGAAACTGTAATTTTTTCTTCTTATTAAGGTTGACCTGCAGTAGGTAAGATTGTTATTATTTAATTCTTTTTTATCTGGACTCACCATGGAAGTCTGAGACCCGGTTCATCTTTAATTGCTTTCATTAATGGGTTTAGAGTAGTTACACTCCACTTTCTCTTTCTTTTATTTTGAGTTTAATGTTGGTGACATGTTACCTGAAAGTTTTGTGCCTGCCTTTGGCTACCTTTAGTTGCTTCAGTTGGATTGAAGGGAGACCCTAGACCAGGCGTTGGTGGAGACTGTGATTACTGGTTCTTACTGGAGTAAGCAATAAAGGGTGAGGTTCTCTAACTACCTTATTATTTATTCCAGTCACAATATATTGAGGGTGGTGTGCAACAGAAAAGAAGATAGTTGTCCGTCATTGTGGCAAGAGGCTTCTGTATCAATGAACGTATATTTTTTCTGAGGCAGGGGGCCACCTTAGGAATATAGTGGACGAGATAGTCTAGCAGGGGTTGGACAATACTTTGTACAGAAGAGAAAAATGAAGAGGCTAGGACATAGTAGCCATGCTGGAGACCGAGCACCTATTTCAGTGGCGAGTGAATTCGCCAACCAACAGGTCGAGCTACAAGAATCTGTTTCCTCCTCTTTTCCTTGCCTAGCTTGGTCCAGAGTTAAACACCTCCATTTGTCCTTGTTTGACTTGTGGATGGGATGATTTTGGATTTGCTTTTGAAAGATTTGACTTTGCTGAAATACCAAATTTTAGATATCCAATGTTGCAAATCAGTAATAAGTAATAATGTTTAGATATTGAGTGTAATTAATGAGAAAGACAACCAATATTAACACCCTCTAGCAGTGTCATCTGGCATTAAGGACATTTATTGAGAATTTATTGTTTATTCTATGAATGACTGTGTTGCAGCAAAAAGTGTTAAGATTTGGTGATCTACGTACCAGGGCGCCTTGGTGGAAGTGCAAGTTTGGAGATGTTATCTAATGCTCTGGGAGCCAATTCTTGAAATGATGCGAGATTATTCCATTGCGAATTTGCTCGGAATTTCGTAATGGATTCCATTTTGCTATTTTTGAGTGAAAATAACTTCGAAATGAAATTATTCCATACGGAAAAATTTCACATGCTCTTGGGGTCGTGAGATGCGATTCCGCAACGCCTTGAAGACGGCAGCCATGACAATTTTACTGTGCATTTCTACAACCTCACTCTTTCAAACAGACGAAATAAAGTATTAAAGTACCGCAGAGTGCCCGCGCACATTTTTAAATGATGCTAATACTATGCTTGTTCATTTTATAATACACGATCGCAACAAATCATTAATTTTATCACGAAAAATGCACTTAACGATACATGTAGGCCTATGCACAGAACAGTATTATATGTGTAATGATAGACGAAGAGCATGTGATGGTATAGCGTAGTGGTAATGGCGCTTGACTAAATGGTGTGTGCTGAGTATTTTTGAAAATAGGTTCGAGGCGCATCGCCTTCTTATCGTTTTTTTTATGTAGCAAATTCTTTACTCAATTGCAATTTTATCAACGAATTTAAATATTTTTTAATCGTTGTAACGTAATTATTAGAAGTTTCATACAATGTAGACCTACTGTGATTTTACTAACCCAAATTTTGTATAGAAAATTCCGCTCAAGAAATAACCAATAAACCAACTCTTAGTTATCGCTCCTTCTGTGGTGACTTAAATTTCAGTACCTACGTGAAGTATGCAATACAAAAACAATCTTACGTAGCAAATTTAAGCTTTGCAAACAGCCGTGCTCGTTAAAAAAAAAAAGGCAACGTCGTTGTGTTCGTAAAATAGCAGCAAGATGGCAGCAGTGTCCTGAATTTCTTATAAAATGACTTGCGAATTAAATGTCTTCTGATAAAGACTTTGTAACTATTTGTACGCAATAATATTTCATTACAAAACACGTTGTTTGTTAATTATATATATTTTCTTTATAATTCCGTTTATACGCGTGTGAATATTGCGCGCGACCACAGAACAAACAATTTTTTCCTCTAGAGGGTGCGTTCAGTGCGTCATACAAGTAGAGCGTTCTTTTCACTCGCAGATTTCTGCCACGGGAGTGTGACCGGATGTTCGAAACTGAGGAAGATCTCATACTAAGATTCCGCACTTCGGAATTTAAACTCAAGAATACCATTCTGCCATAGTGAGATAAATGTTTCGAAATTTAGTAAGTGAAATTCGTCAATTCGAAATAATCTCGTAACAACTCGAGAATCGACCCCCTGGTCTTGAAAAAAAGTTGTACCCAGCCAGTTGCAAGAGAGGACCATATGCAGGTCAACCCAACCATGTGAGCCAGGGGGCGGAATGTCTCGACAACTACTGTTCCAAGAAGACATTCAAGATAACTAACCAACTATTTTGAACCACATGACCAACAGAACACAGTAACGAAACTTGAATTAATGTCTTTAGACCAACAGTGGGTATTGCCAATTAGGTGAGAGTTTATGAGGTCCATCTGTTGATTGCTCATGATCTAAAGGCACCATAAAGTTCAATACTGTTTGACCGTTTTATTTTAAATTGAGAAAAACATAAAATTTTAGTTTCCGGGGCTGCTTGTAAGGTCACAAGCTTTCATGAATGCTGTGTAACGCCACGGTCGTAAATTTTCCAGTTAGATTTTTATTTCTGTTTGGATCTATTTCAGTTTTAGTGGGGCCAAGAGCCAAAGTGTAGTAATTATTTTTGTTAAGATGAAGTCATCTTGTTTTCCATGTAGCATGAACTGAGCCTTGGCACAACCGTGAGGCCAAGTAGTTAGAAACATCAGTAGTTTCATCTCGCATCTGCAATGTACTGATAATGTCATTGTCCATCTGGCGATAGATTGCGCTGAAAATTGGCTGTTTTTCAAGAGCCACATGCATTATGTTTGTATCGCTCCGTTCACTAGAATAGATTAGGTAAATGCAAGTACCACACCGGTATGACATACTAGTCCAGATTAATAACAGCTGTGTGCAAACTGTGATAGCTTTTTTTTTTAATATTAGCTTCTTTTGTTCCTTTCTTCAGATATTTTTGGAGATTATTTGTAACTTAGTGTTTACTATAAATGCTCTTTCTAATGCTGTACTCTTAATTAGTTTGAATTTAATTAATTTGTTAATAAGTATTTCTTCGCCTCCTTCCTCCAT
Organism: Medauroidea extradentata; assembly: GCA_003012365.1. NCBI lineage: Eukaryota > Metazoa > Arthropoda > Insecta > Phasmatodea > Phasmatidae > Medauroidea > Medauroidea extradentata. The sequence continues at coordinate 31,172 of PNEQ01049236.1, forward strand.
CTCTGTTATGTTGGTACTCCTGGAGAGGTGGAGCTATTTTAGAAGGTTGACATCATGTTAGATTGGCAGCACTGATGCACTGTGAGTTTGTTCACCACAGTTTGTGGTGGGTTAGGTTTGTTTTGATTGTCCAATATGTAGAAACATGTGTGCTGATTGTAAATGTCAGCAGGCCAGTTTGATATTAGCACTAAACTTTGTTGTCTGTATACCGCTTTTGCTATTTCCCTCTTCTTCATCAGTCAGTCAACAAGCATATAGGCCATTCAGGCAGTTTTCATTCGTCAGGCAGGTCAGTCTGTTTGTGGCCAGTCAGCCGGAGTTTGTGTTGTGACTGCTAACAACCTAATGTAGGCTTCAAGTTTGGTTGCCATGGAGGTGGCCTTATCGTGTCGCAAATAATGTAGTCTTTACTATACTTGTTTTATTAGTCATGTTGTAGCTCATCTTCCTAAATTTTATACGGTTTTACTAAATTTCTGTGTCAGGTTTACTTAAAGCTTTTATCAGACGCTGAAATCCTTAAGTTTATAACTGTCAACGAAGCTGTTTTTCAGGACACGGAGCTAGCTGGAGTGCTCTTATTTGTAAGAGTTCAAGGCGAAGGATGTCTCCCCTAGAGTATGCTGAACACTGCAAAACATTATTCTTTTTACGTTATTTTGTTATTAAGGTTAAGTTAGTTTTGCAAAACCTCTTTTAAATGTACAAGTCAGTTGGTCTATAAAGAAACCAACAATTTTTAACAAAGTTCAAATTCTCTGCAATCTTACTTTCTTTTTTTAAACAATTCATTAACACAATTTTAATTAGTGTTTGATTCATTAGTATAATTTGTATTTATTGTTATCATACTTACTGTAAGGATGAAGTCATTTGTTCTTTTTTTTCTTCAAAACATTTACAATAATGTAAAATTCTCATAACAAATTTAAGTCACTGTACCTGTTCTCTTAACTAAAAGAATGATTTTTATTATTAAAACACACATTTACAAAATATATTCTTTCATTGCAGTAACTCTTTTCCCCTTGGTCATTATTAACATACATAGTTTGTTCCTAGTTTTCATTTTGATCTAAGTAATTTTAAAGTTTTTCTGTTTTGAAAACCTTCTTCACAAATAACAGTGAGTGCTATTATTTGTTGTATTGACCCTAAGTCAAGCTCTATTAGCTAACTCCCGTTCCTTTGATTTTGATTAGCCTAGTAATCTTGTGATGAGCTAAGACCTTTAGTTTGTAGCTGATAGTTCAGATGTACTTCTATGAAGAAGTAAATGTTTGTAAAATTTAGCCTGTAGCAAGCCACATGGTGGATGCCACCATTTGTGTTTAGTAGTGTGATTAATTGTATTTTTTTGTTAAGTTTTAGTAGAAGCCTGTGGCAGAAAGGATAGTAGTTGTCTGGCTCTCAAAACCTCACATTACAGATTTGATGTGAGGCTTGGGTAGCTTATTTAGGTAGGGATTATCTGTAGTTTGTGTATACGTTGTCAGAGTTGTTTCTGGTTTTCTAGGTTGACGACAGGCTCTATGACTATAAGTAGCAACAAACAAGTATATTTGTTTCAATTTTGTTGGAGTCGCCGAGCATTGTTTACTGGCGGTCCCTATAGTTGAAGTTGTTTTTCAGTTCTTTTTGTTAAAATAAGACTTTACGCATGGACAGAGTTCCTCATTTACATACCTGTTCAAGAAAATCTACAATGTACATGTTTTATCACTCTATTTCAGAGAAAGTATTTTAGTGTAAGGCCAAAAAGAAAGTTCAAATAATTATTTTTATTAATAAAATATTTCTTTATCAAGCAAACTTTCAAGTTAAGGTATGCAAATCAACAGCATTACGCATAGCCTATTGCACTTAGGGTGTATGGAGCACAGACATCTTTATTTACAGCATTTTCCCAGCTACAAGAATTCCTGAAGGCATTACCAAAAATTTTTACATATCAAGCTCTAAAACTTAGTCTACCACAGGTACACATTTTTACATTGTTAGATAAAAAAAATTTCTTCCATAATATCCAACATTTTTGGAAGATAACAAAAATTGTGTTATTTCTTATCTTCCAACCAATGTCAAATAATATGGAATTAATTAAAGATGGTCGTGCACTATCCCCTTTAAGTATTCATCCTGTGCAGTTATGCTGCGTTAACAAGTGGATAGTTTACTAGTTTAATAACATAAAAAAACTTAATGGAACATTCAGATTGAAAAATAACCTAAAAAGTATAGTTTAGTTATATATTAGCTATATTACAAGTCCTTAATGATTTATGTGTTACAGTATTAGCAATAAAGTTGTGTTAAGTTGGTAACTCTGACTTTGTGGATGTATGTTCATGCTAGATAATATAGTGGAAAGGATTAAATGTTTGATCATTCCACAGAGATTTTTCCCATTTTTTCCATTAAGTACCATTACAAATATAATCTATCGGTTTTACTCATTTTCACTAAAAAAACTGAACTAACGTTATTCTGAAGTTTTATGGAATAAATAGTTTGTCATTTGGCAGCCTCCTATTGGTCACAAACATACACTAGAGGGAATATTTTGTAGAATATAATTTATAGATAACCCTTAAAAACTAATGTAAAAAGTGTGTATGTGCTAAAACACAAATTACATGAAATATCTAAACAGTACCACGTTAAAAACAAAATAACACAAATAACATCTTGCAAAACTGAAGTGTAGAACTTACAGACAAATTTTACATAATAGGGTTTCTTCAAGCAACATAATAAAAGTGCTAAAATTGTTAAATTGTCTAACAATTACATAATGGGTGTTAAAATCTTTTAGAATACATAAGAATGTTTGAAAAATGTTGAGAACCAAAAAAGATTACCCATCTTTTGTCCTCATAAGCTCTTCCTTCTCATTTACCACATGTATTTTGCAGAATTCTTTAGGTAGTTCGCCTTAAGGTGAATATAATAAAAACTTCTGTTACTTCTCACAATATTTCTTTACTTATTCCTTTTTGCTATTTTAAATTATAGGTACTTAAGCACTTTAAAATAAAAACAAGCAGTTAAAAAACCAGATAAAAGTCAACATAAATGTTTCTGCTTAGGCAAACCTGCAATTTTTGTCAAAACTAGTCAATGACCTATGGTTTAAACATTGTTTGTCTACCTTACAGAAACTCTAGAAAAATTTTTTTATAAATATAGTTACAAGCACAGCTATGAAAAAAAAATTGTAAATACAGTATTCATATAAATGGTGCAATTAAAAAGGTTTTCCTCTTGTTAGAACATATATACGCCCACCAGTGGAAATTTTGTTCATTGCCACTCTAGGTGCTTGTGCAGCCCAGGTGTTCACTGAACCAGGGCAGTCGTTCGTTGTGATTGTTTCTAGGCTTGGCACGGTCGTGTGGGCTAAGTGAGGACGAACCCACAAGCGGGCGTATACGACTGATCTGGTCCCCAGTCACACAGCTTGAGCGGTCATATACGACCTCAATTGTTGTAAAAGAGTTAAAGGGTACATCTCATGTTGAGTGAATTTAGGACGATAAGTGATGAACTGATGTAGAAATTTGTACCATGGAAGAAGATTGGGCTTAGGGCATACACCGTATTGCGGATGGGAGATCAACAGATTATTAAAGGAAGTACAGGAGATATATGTGCAAACTGGAGGAACGGCGGTGTGGCAAGAGCTTAGCAGGGGATGAGGCGTATGGGGTAAAAAGCTACAAAGAAAGATTAGGCAAGGAAGAAATAATTACATAAGGTAGGGAAGAAATGAGGCAAATTCTTTGATTACATTATAAAGATAAAGGGAGGAGACAGAGGAATGCCAATGTTGAAAGGTGCAGATGGACAAGCTGCAAAAACTGACGTGGAAAAGACAAAACTGCTGTATGACTAGTATTGTTAGTGTTTGAGGAGCAGGATGATTGGAGTTATGAAGCAGGTGGAGCCCAGGAGCCTGTTCGGAAGCTAATATTTATAAAGTAGTTAAAGCGTAGCAAAGCAATGGGTCCAGATGATATAAAAAATACTGCTCTTAAGTTTGGAGGGAAGAGGTGATATCTGGAAGTAATATTTGAAAGATCTGTGGAGGAAGGGAAGTTATCATAATGATTAGAAGGAAGGAGTGGTGGACCCAATTTTCAAGCAGAGAGAGGATAGGGGGAGGCCTGCAGCTACAGATCAGTGAGTCTTACAGTGAATACTAGAAAGGTATTGGAGGGAAAGGTGGTCCATATGTAATGCAAGTTATGAGTGAGAGGAACTGGTTGCAAGATTATCAACATTGATCTTTGAAAGAACTGTGCGATGGGAGTGCATGACTGGATTTATTTACTTGGACATACTCCATTGCGAAATAAATTACTGTTAAAAGGATGTATCCTGATGACTGATTTAGGAAAGGTTATTCATGCAAGACACAGCTGGCTGGGTTTATAGAGGACTTGGTACAAGCAGCTTATTAGGGGAAGCAGGTGGATGCCTGCATCATTGACTTCAAAAAGGCATTCAATACAGTACTACATGGGGTGTTAATGCAGAAAGATGATGAATTACAGGTAGACAAAGTTTCAGTGAGATGGATTCAAGACTTCCTCACGGGGTGACGCCAGACTGTAAAAGTGGGAGAATTTATATCACAAGAGGGAAAGGTTACATCTGGCATGTAATACGAAAGCTTGCTGACCCTTGTTGTTTAAATTTATGGCAAATGACATGGGTATGGGGGTAAGTGACAAAATAAGACTTTGCTTTTGACTGTATTTATATGCAGAGGTGGTTGTAGGGAATAAGTTGCAGGATGACATTGATAGAATACAACTGTGGACGGAAGAAAACAAAATTAAAATGGAAGAAGGTGAGGAGCATGGGTATATACAGACGGGAAGGGCAGGAGATAGAGAAAGCATCAGAATACACGTACCTAATAATGCAGAGTGACTTATGACTTAGCATGGCGAACGTAAGTAGGTAGAGAGTGTGGTGTCTAAAGGGAGAAGGCCTCTAGGTATGCTGGAAAGGGTGTTAGTAGTGCAGTGAAAGAAAAAGAGTATATTACAACGATATGACCAACGTTAAGAGTTTGCGGCAACAGAGTGGGACCCGTACGTTAAATTGCGAGGTACAGGAGAAGGGCAGCATGGTGGGTGAAGGAGAAATATATATAAGGTAATGGTAGGCTGGAGAGGAGGAAGGGGGTAAACCTCAAGAAACACTACTCATCGTGTACCAGCCAAACTACTGATTTTAGAGGTATATTTTATTAATGTAAAAAGTCACAATTCAGCTCAGCAATGCTGAAGGTGATTCCCGCCTAGACTCAGTGGAGAGCAAAAGAATTCCACAACACCGAATACATAATCTCAAGGTCCATTACAAAGAATAATATGACAACCAAGAGAACATTTTACGTCCCTTTATTCCTTTCCAACGTTATTTTAGCACTACAAAATTTTCTCGCAACACCAAAATTGCTGCAAAAACAAAATTGTGACAAACCATTCAAATCATCTTAACTCGGATGTGACACATGCAAATGAAAAAAAGCATTTCATGCTTACCTCACTACTAGGGTTTGTATATTGTCTACTTTCTGATCCCACTGCTTTATCTATTCTCATATTTTGCACACAGAATCCTCCACATTAGTTGTTTTGTGATTACTTGTTTGAAACTTCACATCAACATTCTGAAATTCTTTGCTAAGAGTTCCCTTCAACTGACCTATCTCCTATGTTTGCCTTTTCGCTGCTAGTCTAACTTTTTCAAAATTTTCCTGTTGTTCCCTACTTTCTCCTGCCACTCTTGCAACCTCCCTACGAACCTGCTCAAATTGTGTTTCTATTGTAGCCTATTTATAGCATTGTGGTTCTCAACAATTTTACTCTCTAATGGTTGTGTTTTTACTGTTATATTAGTTTCTATGTGTTTTAATTTACCCTCAATTTCTACCGTTTGTATTTCACACTGTGCAAATAACTGTACCCCCCTCCTTTTTTTATGCAGGTGTCTAATTCTGTGGTGGGTTTTTTTAGATTGTACTTTCATTTCATGTTCATTTCCTGTTGTAGTTATTTCAGTAAACTTACAATATCACAACTTGCCTAGTTGCCTTAGAATGAAATAGGCTGTTTTCATAACACTGCTCAAACATGGGATTTCCTCGATTTTCTACAACATCTACCAGTAGTATTGGTAAGCTGATAAAACTTTGTCTCAGTCATGGTAGCGTTTGAATTGCAAAAAACAAATTAAATCAACAGAAAAAATATTAAGCTTACTGAACTATTTATGTTCACTTTTTATGAAACCTTCACTAAGCAACTGCACACGAACACTCACAACTACAAAAAATTTACACAACTAATAAAGTTGACAAAATTAACGAATTTAACTTTTGTCTTCCTCGACAATCAGTGTTGCCGCCGACATTGCAATGTTTCAAACTAGGATCTCATTGAAACTGCATTCCGCCATTTTGTTGCCACTGTGCGCGTCGTTCCCACTGTTAGCGTCCTCTGCCTAGCGCCACCTTGTTGTTGCTGCGTCGTTCCTTCCATGTTTTCTGTTGCCGCTGCATCACAGCTTCTCAAACATCCATTATAGTTTTTTGGAGCAGAAAACACTTCCAGACTGTTATACATTTATTGTCATTTGTTCTCATTGTTCGCCTCGCGGGTCGCGGCTCAGAAACACAATCACATTCCAAGGCAGCTAAATTGTTCCCAATATTACTTTACTCGTTCTTCGCCCCATGTTGAGTGCCAAATGTCACATTTCAGCTTAGCAGTGCTGAAGGTAATTCCAGCCTAGACTCAGTGGAGAGCATAAGAATTCCACCATACCAAATACATACCACTGGGTCGGTTACAAATAATAACATGACCGTCATGCTAAAATTTTACATCAGTTTATTCCTTTCCGTTATTTTAGCACTATAAAAAGATTTCTTACAACACCAAACTGCCGCAAAAACTAAACTGTGATGAACCATTCAAACCAACATAACTCTAAAGTGACACAAGCAAACAAAAAAAAGTTTTTAATGCTCGCCTCGTTCAACAACCTTTATGAGGCTGACTCTCTGTAGATAGTGCTAGTCTTCCTCATGAAAATCATAAATCCACCTTCTAGCTCCTAATTGGCAAGCTAAATCACACCACCACTCTCGGCCAATTCCGGCCTTCTGTAATCTAGTTGTGTTCAAAAACAACAATAAATATCACCTTCTGGTGCACATGCCTATACCTGTCGCTCTCTCATCCCTTTAAAAACTGCACCTGCCATTTTACATTTCCAGAATAAACTGAAAACTAACTCAATATGGTGCAGTAATGGTAGGCCAATAAGGCACATTAATTTTATAAAAGAAAAAATACCGAATACTAATAAAAAAATTGTCAAAGGTAACTTTATTTATAGTTGGGGCTTTGTTACGCAAGAAAAACGAGTGAACTTACTATGCACAGCAGTTGTAACAAAAAAGTTACAACACTTTTTTTCTCATTTTCTCTTCTTTCCAGGTGCCACACATTTTCCTTTACCTGGAATTTCTTACATGCACTGAAAATACTGGCAGCACACACACCTGTCATTGTAGCCGTAACAATAACTAATTCCTTCACGAGTAATGTCTGATGCTTTTGACACAGATTCAAAAACATTCAGAACAATTCTCTTTTCACCTCTCTGTAACGTTGTTCCCTGAGCATATTTCACGACACTAGCGAACAATTCTCGACTCTAATACGCCATGCCGTTCAATTGAAACTGTCAGGTAAGAGTCCCGCCTCGTCAACACAGGAAGACACATTCAAAAAATTTGGGAAACGGACTGCTCACTCACTGCTCATGGCACCTGCGCAGGTTACTTAATAGCCTAACAATTTAAAAAGCAGCGTGGAAAATTATACGTAGCCTGTAAGAAAATACACAACTGGTAGTAAAACATGTAAGATCGTGTGAGGTATAAATGTCATTCCTTGATAAGAAATAAACATGCAATGATTAAGTTATATAAATGGGAACTACTTTCAGAAGTGTATTGACACAGCGCTCATAGGGCAACCAATCACAAATGATTAACCCATTTGTATTTCTTTACATGAGCTCTAAAGTAACAGTAAAGGGAGTATAGAAGTAGTCTTACGTAAAAAAAATTTTTATTCGGTTGCGTTAGGTAAGGTAACCCAATATTACCTAGGCCCTAACTGAATATCAGGTTACCAAACCTAAACATTTTTTAATGTACGACTCCTAACGTCTCTAGAAACATTTTTCATAAGTAGACCTGTGTAAAAAAATTTTGTTACGTTAAGTAACCTAACTTAACCTAAAACAACTTAAAATAACGTAAGTTAACTTAACAAAATATTTGTTTACATAACATCTGTAGAAACAGTTTTTATCAGTAAACTATACCTCTAAAATCAATAGTTTGGCCAGTACAGTATGAGTAATGATGTGGAGCAAAACATGGTGCGGTACACAGTCAGTACTGAGGAGTTATGAGGGTAGTGTAATTTACTTTCGTAGGAGTTCGTGACGGTGAGGGGGGTCTGAAAATTTAGGAGGGGATTGGACTAGCGCCTAGATCCAGGACCTCTAAGCACAGTGGCGCATGCGCACTGTTGCGTTCCTTCTCTGTGTCGCCCCTCTCATGCCGTGTACCTCCTCCTTGCCGACCATCACCCAGCGACCAGTGTGTTGTTGCCTCACTTCGGTCGCAACGTACAACCTTCAATTTAGTGAAAATTTTCACCATTGTTTACCACTAAAATGTTGCATACACACATTGTACAAGCAGTTACCAACACAAAAATACTTTGTTATGTTAAAATTGGCAGAACGCTTAACATGGGAAATAAGCAGGCTAGGTGAAGGCAAACATTAGTAAAGTTCATGTGAAAATGTTGAAGGCAGTTGCCAGTGCAAGATAAACCGCATTGAATACAAAGTGTTCATGTTTCATCGATTACATTGAATATTTGAATACATATTCATCATTGAGTGCCATGTAAACATATCTGCTGGAAGTACAAGCACAAAAGAGCCAACTGAATCTAATAAGCTCGTTATTGAAACGTGTGCTAATGGTGGTGAAGAAGTGGCAGTTAAATTGGGTAAAATTTTCTGCACTTGAACGCCACATTCTTCTTCTGAATTGCGGAAGCATGCGTTAAGAAAATGACCGAAAACAAGAATTTCACACAAACAGAAGAACTCTCAGTATAGAAAAACCTCTTTCTCCTGTACGTCCAACATTACTGGCACTTCGGAAAAGTAGGAGTTCAGACACTACACCCAGACAATAAGCCGATAAATAAGAAAATTACTCTGCAAATAAAATTTTCCCCAAAAAAACTGAAGTGTACGAACCAACAAAAGTCTTTTTCAAAACCAAGGGAACTTGTAGCCTTACGGGCACTGCCTACCACGTGCTTAAAACAAATTGCCACGTGTCTTTAGATACTTTTTTATGAACTTGTTCCACACGTGCCTATTGCGCCAATGTATGAAATGCACTCGTTAAATGTGTTAAGGGTGTTCATGTGCATTAAGTCATAATTCTATATATTTATAAAATAGGGTAGTTTTGTAGACGATACTTGTGAGTACAGTTTCCTCATGAAACAATTTTAGCTTGCGCAGTTTCCTCATAACGGTGCGTGAAAGTCAAAATTTGCATGATCTGCTACCATGCAAATAATGAAAACCAATTGTCTTACGTGTGTTAAATAATTCTCAGAGAAATAACATACTATGTGCAACATAATAAAACATTTGAAAAAATTCAGGGAACTGTTTTAGTATTATTTAAAAAATTGTTGGATTTTCTAATTTTTTCTGTATAGCCTATTACGCTGTGGAATTTTTAATGTTTTGTTGCATAGCTCATAGGACGTAAGTAGACACATAATTATTTTGTTTATGTAGGTCAGTTGGTTTTCAGTATATGCATGGCAGTGTAGCAAGCAAAGTTTGACTTTGACATCCCGTTATGTGAAAACTATGAGAGCTAAAATTGTTATGTATAACATATAATAACTAACAATATTTCATAAAATATAAAATTATGTTTTTATCGCTCTTTTAACACCCTTAAGAATCGCTACTGAATAGACAGAATGTGTGTGTGTTTGTGTGGGATTAAAAATCAATGGAGGGGTAAGGATGCCTCTGACCGGTATATGACATACCGGTACATAATCACTTCTTCACGCAAGTCACTTGGCTTGTGTGCAGTGCAGTAACCAAATTATTTTCTTTTTGGGTAGCATAGTTCAAAGTCTAATACTTGTTTGTATTTTTTCTATCTGGTTGTTATTTTCCCAGATACAGTAACCTGGGAAAACATTTTTTTTGCAGTTTTGAAGGGCCCAAAAGTTGTGTTTCTAATTAGACATGAAGAACTTTTTAAAATTATGGCTAGGCCTACATTGTTTTAAATATGTGCTCTTTTCGTAGATAAACAAATATAATGCACGTTAAATAGTTTCGTACAAAAAAGAATAGCCATAACTCACTGCAACGTATTTGATCGCGGGTAGGCAGGCCCATTAAGAACCAAAGTGACTGGAAGGGTGGAGTTTACTTTGTAAGTCTATGTAAAAAGAGTTTGAATTGTACTTTAATATATTTCTATTACTCAACAACTGTTTAAATTCACATTAAAGAAATTACACATTTTGTTGTTTAAAGTGCTGGAATATTGCCTAATGTGTTAAGTGTTAGTAAAGAGGTTTCGGTTAGCCCTTAACATCAGGTCTTTAGCACTGGCGAGGGATGACATGTTGAATGAAGCAGATTCGGAATGAAGGGGTAGGGAAACAGGAGATCCCCGAGAACACCCGCCGACCAGAAACTTCGTCAGGAACGATTCCCATATGCAAAAATAATGGCGGCCGACCCTGCCGGGAGTTGAGCTCGGATGGCCTAAGTGGGAAACAAGTGCTTTAACCACTGTGCTAACCTCGGACCCTTTACGCGTTGTAAAGAGATTCCTTGTATTATTATTTCAATAATTACGGTAACACATAAAAGAAGAGTTTTATACAAAAAATATAATACATGAATAATAATGTACTAATATTCATTAGTACGTTGTTTTAAGTGTTAGGAAAGATATTTCTTTAAATAAAAAACTTTATGCTATAAAAGTTAATGTGAAATGACTATTCTACTTTATAGTAGCAATAAATTTAAAAGTTAAATACTCAGGTAAACAACTGCATATTATTATGTTGTAACACGCGTAAGGAAAGAGAATTCTTAAAATAAGCATTTTGAAACATTTAATGTGTAGTAATTATTCAACATCAGAATGATACCAAAAACATGTTTTCAAGTTCACGTTTGATTATTTGCTCATTAAAATGTTGTCTTAAGTTAAAGAGGATTTTTATAATTAATGTCATTTTAATTTAATGTAGGCCCTACAGTGATATTAAACAATAAAACCAAAAACAATTGAATTCTGGAAAAACATCAACTGCTCGATTGTTTAATTTACTAACTTTTTAAAGTAAAAAATGTACGTAAATACCTACATATGTACACACATGCATACGTACACATACATACGTACATACACACATACGTACCAACACACATACAAATTTTTAAAAAATATTAGACACATTGGCTACCCCACCTCGCCACTGTGCCCAACACATCCCACCCTCGTTTCTTATGTAGCACAGTAAATTTAATGTTTCCTGAGTTGGTTCTGTGACTAATGTTACCAGACAATTTTCAAAGGTCATTCATTTAAGATTTCAAACAATTATGCTTTTAAATAGTTCGAAAAATTAATTCTTTAATGTATTATTAATGTAATATTTATTTTAAATTAGTATTCAAAGCAAAAACACAGAAATACAGTAATGAATAATAATGTTAAAAGGTTCACATTAGTATGTTGTTTTAAATAGTAGGAAAGACATTTCTTTAAACAATAAGCTTTATTTTAAAAAGTTAATATGGCATGACTGTTCAACCTTATACCGGCAATACCAACAATTTTAAAAGTTAAATAGGCCTACTCATGTAAATAACATGTTTATTATTGTTTTGTAACGACTAACGAGTGTATGTAAAGAGACTTCCAAAAATAAACATTTAAAGTCTATTCAATATCGGAATGAAACAAAAGTTTTAATATTCACATTATAACTATTAATTATTAGTGTTGTTTTAGGTAGAAAATTTTTTTTTATTTTTAAATTACCGTCATTTTTATATTTTATGTACAATAATGTTCAATAATAAAACACAAAAAATATATTCGACTTAGATTTCAATCCTAAGGAAATCATCAGCAACTCAATTCTTTAACCAACTTTTTACAGCTAAAAAAAATAAGTACATTCAAATTTTTATAAAATTTTACGCTCATTGGTGCCGCCCCCTCCTCACCACTGTGCCCAACACCTTCCATCCTCATGTTTTAATGCGGCAAGGTAAATTTCATGTATTCCAAACTGATTCTGTGACAAATGTTACTAGACACATTTCAGTGGCCATTTTATATTAATACAAATTTACACACAGGCTGGGTTGGGAATCGAACCCAGTACCTTTCGCATTTCCCAAACAGTAACCGGAACATAACAGTGCTATGGTAAAACTGTAACACAAGTTGTTGAATATATTTCAATAGTCATGTTGATGCTCGTTTATGAGCAAAATATACAAGCTCGTGAAAATCATTTTGGAGAAAAATGACATAGCCTAGTCATTCACTGTGTTGTTGGATGCTAATGTAAATTTTAAAAAATTGGGAAGACGTCACAGCATCCTTTAATTCCAGTTATACTTTGTTTCCGAGTGACACGCGCAGCAAAATAATCGCTTGTGTAAATTAATTCAAACTCCCATAGGTGAGGTCAGGGGAGTATGGATGGCGTATGTAGGGGAAGGCTGGAGAGTGCGAGAGCATGGTGGGTTGGAAAGAGAAGGGAAGAGTGGAGAGGACGGTGTTACTCTGCATGCGCTGCTGTGCTTAGAGGTCCTGGATCTAGGTGCTAGTGGGGATTGGTAGGTTAGGAAGAGGTTACAGATCGCCACTGGGCAGTTGGCCAATTGAGGGTGGTGTCACTATCGTAATAATTATTAACACAGTTATCACATTTACGTTATTACGTACAATTGTAGGTAACATCATTCCAGTAGGTAGATATTTGTATTCTACCCTTCGGGCTTGCTATTTTCTGTGCTAAATCACTATTATACTAGACTTTATCCCGGTTATAATAATAATTATCAGTTGGATTAAATTCTAAACATGTGACACTAACTGCAGTAAGACTATAATGCAATACACTACTTACACATTTGTAACCCAGCCATGAATATTGGGAATCTGCTTCAACTCCCGTCTGGCACAATCAACAAAACTGACAAAACACGCGCACTGCGATGGACAGTCACCGTCATATGCTTCGGATGACATCGGCCTGCATTCGTAAATTACATTCAAAACGAAGACTAATACATAACCACAATTGTTGACTTTCGGAAGATTCATAATTAATGGGGTTGCTCCACGGACTACTATAACAAAACATGGGATGTTGTTGCTCGTAATCATTCACGTAAAATTCATTTACACCTTCACGCTATTACACAAGCTTAATTAAAACCCCGCAATGTATTGCGTAGCTCTTGCTACTGGTAAAACATTTTAAGTCAACGGTTAATGCAGGATTTATAACGTGCACCAAAATAGAAACAAATAACATCTTGCTAATTTTAACTGAGACGCCATTCGCGTCTTCTTCTTAGGGTCATTGCTATACTTGTTTGTTTTTTTACGCAGTCAACAAGAAGTAACAGACAGCTATAAAATAGACGTGACACTTCAATCATACAAACCGCGACATAAAAATTGAGAAGTGTCAGACACCTTGCGGTAATGTTTAGTACTAGATTTAGTTTATTGCATCCTTAGATCTTTTTTTGTGTACATTTTTGCACAAAGATATCGGACAAGTCATATTTACAATATGCAAACAAATGAATAAATTACTTAAGTTATACATTAAAAATTATACACTAAAAGAGCGAAATTCAAACATTTCTTGTCGGTTCGTGCTCGCACGTAGGCTCACGTCAGCATACTTCATAGTCTCCACATGTTCAATGTTCAATGTTCAATTTATTAGTCATAGAGCATTTACATGCTATCGACATTGTCAGGTACAAGTAAACATCTAACAATTCCATACATAACATTCATGATAATAACAATTCTACAATCAACATATTCACAAAGAGATTTCACCTTTACAATAATCAAAAAATTCAGTCAAGTTATAAAATGGATTACTCATC
>PNEQ01049237.1:0-45500 GCA_003012365.1 Medauroidea extradentata
AAAAAAAAAAAAAAAAAAAAATCAGCGAACTTGGACATTGGTTTCTGCCAACTTTATGACCAAATTTTTTCGTCGAGAAACGGATTTTTTAATAACTGTCTCTGACGCTGTAATCTCGTAAATTTAATTGCAACGCAAGAGATCACGTTTAATGAATACGTCATTCTGGGTAAATGTTTGCTCATAAAGTTGGCAAATATTATCTAGGATTGTTGTTTTATAGTTTGTCCATATTGACTTGCAAAAACGTGTAGATTTAAAATGGTGTTTTCACACACCTTTACAGGATATGAAAGGGTGAGATGTGTGAATGACTGGATTTGTCAATCGACGATAAACTCTGAACTATGCATCATAATTCGACGGGTCTATTTTTTGCCGAGTAGATATTTTAGCAGTGGACATTATTTCACGCAGCACTTGTCAGTAGTATGGTTTTTTATCAAGCCAAAAAAATTTACTCTTTTTAGAAATGAAAGGGCTGAAAACCACAAAATCTATATTAACTCGGAAAACTGTTACTTTCATAACAATCACTATAATAATTTCCACAGCTCTAAAATACGGAATTTAAATAAAATTGCGTTTTGATTTGAAAATAGTTTTAACAACCATAACCCTTTTCACGAGAGATATAGTAAGGTACCTCACTCCTAAGGCAACGTCGTGAATAACTATTGTGAATTAATAATATTTATGTAATGTTAAAATATGCCAGACTGACGTGTTAAGTGTAAATGTACACGGATTCTTACTCTACAAGCACATAAAAGAATTCATTAATTTAATAGAGATAATAATAACATTCGATTGAAAGCAGAACTACCCTCACTTTGTAAGCGAAGAAAGCTTTCAGTGTTGCTAAATATAGTAAGACGCAAAAGTGTGCGTGCTGTATATGGGATCTGGACCCATCACCCACTCAACGGAAAACTGATTGGTAGAACCCGGAAAAATTCGCGGGTTCACTGACCTGTAGGCTGACCTCCAAGAATATTTGTGAAAACGTACAGACAGCGGCTGTTCCGCTGACACAGTTAAATGGGCCTGTGTTCGGTTACAGTTTTATTATAGGCTCAGCTAAGGTTAATTCTACTACAGGTTAGAAAGAAAATACGTTATCTTATGGGAGAGCTTGGCACAGGGAAAATTTCTGCCACTAGTTTCGCTTCAATCGCTAATGAACAAGATAAATACGAAACTATAGTAATAGTAAGTTTAAATAAACTTGGAAATTTTAGTAGTCATTCAATTAAGTTTTAAAGTGAAAAGAAACCAATTTCGCGTTTTAAATTATCAACTTAACAAAACCTAAAATTCAGGAAAGCTCTGTGATTGGTCAGTTTGGTGCATTAGCGATACCAGCGCTCAAGTGGCAGAAATTTTCCCTGTGCCAAACTTATAACATTGATATTTCTAACCTGTAGTAGAATTAACCTTAGCTCAGCTACTTCCAGGAAGTGTCGAGTAAGTCAACGGTCAATTGTGAACGTGATACAGACCTATAGCTGCTGTAACTCTAGCTTGCGCCTAAAAGAAAACGCGAATTTTCCAGGGCTCTACTAATTGGGAGTGGGAGTAATGAAACATGTTATAAGACTGTAACATTAATTTTGTTTAGATATAAAATTAAATGCCAACTGATAATAAGCAACGACACAACTCGTTAGTGCCAACATAACGGAATACATAGAAACATAAAATAAACGCACTTCGACTTGACTTATCCTGTATATCTCTTCCCTCGTGATGTCCTCATGATCCCAATGCCAGTGGCTTCCCGTCACAACTCGCGCACGAAGCTGTCGTCATCAATCAGATGAGTTGCGTCCAGAACTCCCTCGGTGTTTACCTGTGTCCTACTTCACGTCTCATTGGACTGTGTGTGTCCTAAGTTCGACCAGACAGACAGTGCGCAGTGTTTCGGCACAAAACTTCTCCTTCCAAAATATCACTTGAAACACGTGAATCATGTTTTCGCGGGAACATCATTTAAGGCGGCCGTCTACCCCACGCTTTAAATGCGTTGCAGTGTGTTCGTAAACAGGTTTTTTCTACGAAAATATTCCACACGTGCCAATTGTGCCAACGTACGAAAAGAAAACAAACTTCAGACAAGGTCGGAACCTCATTGTTAAGACGCCGCGCTCCTTATAAACACTGTTTCCAAGCCCTCCAGCATGGCTAAAACGGCCTTTTTAGTCTTCCGTACTTCAAAATGTACTGACAGGATGTATGTGAATTTCAGATTACGACATGCACTGAACTTAGTTGCAGACTTTCCACCAATAATATTACATGGTCACCGCTTAGTGTCCCATAGTAAAAACCGTTCGGCGTTGTGGCGATGCAGCATTTTATACCCGCTTCATTTCGCCCTTATAGCTCCGTCACGTCTGAGGCTCTAACGCGCTTGCTGTTGCCTGCCCGCCTGTTTGTTGAACATAGGCGAAGTGTGTTAGAAGTAAACGTTTTTTTATAGGCATTGGGTGTATGTTTTCCAAGAGACTACTAAATTAAAAAAAAAACAGATTTGAAAGGTATTTATCGCTACCGCCTTTGATTTATCATTTGTTTTCTCAGTAACATTTTTTGCACACCCGGGCATATCGAATAAGCTAATCGACTTTCTTAAATTGTTTAAATTTCAATTTTTTAATTATTTTATGACCGAATACAGCTGACAAAATAGTTATTTACTTACGCAAGCGACCACAGTCCGCATGGATTCCAAAAGTGGATAAACTGATAAACTGCACTATTTCAACGAGAAAAAATAATACTCTCTCTATTTCTTGATTTATAAGAAACGCCATAAAGCAAGCTGAGATGGACCTATCAGCCTTATCAAAGAACACGCAACTTTCCTTCTTGTTTATTTTAGCTCATCTCTTTTACTTTAAAATTAAAGTACTTCGTGTCTGGGTTAAGTTAGTTTTTAGTGTTCGGACAATCAGAAACGAATGAAATTGCGACTTTTGACGTGCACTGTATAAAATATATTTATTACTATTATTTTAGGAACTACAGTTGATCTGTTGTCTAAAGTGAATCTTTCTTTGATTTAACTAATAAATTACGATTTATTTTCCAGCGTCCTCGACAGTTTGACACGTGTCTAGAGCATACACGTTCCCGTAAGACATGTTTAACGTAGGAATATTATGGTCGGTGCTGTAGCAAGAATCTAGCACTAGGGTCCGGTAGTTGTTGGGAAAGCACTTTTGCACCAACTTAACTTCAATGCCGCAGCAATGAGTGGATGTTTTTTACTCTCAGCGTCTTGCGGTTCTACCCACTATTCACAGACGTGTGGTGTCGTGGCAACCTTTTCTGAGTGCACGCAGTCAAATAAGTGACACCTTTACACAAAGACACACTGAATTTAAACAAAGTAGTGCAAAACCATTCTCACTAACTGTACCTCATCACAGTCCCGGTGAAATTCCTACTTCCGTGTTGGCAACACTGCCACGCTCGTCAGCTGAGTGTGTCGTGCGTAGAGGTGATTCTAGCGTATCTCTTATCGCTCGTTTGCGCTTTCCTTGGTTCCGACGCGATAACATTCCCAGGTGAGTGGGTAGCTGGAATATACGATGATTGGGACTCGACAATAGCTGCTGTCTAGGTGCTATTTACTCGGGGAAAGGCGATCGAGACGTTATTCCCACGGGAACTCAAGGCTCTGGAAGGGCTGGAAATATCTTCTCCCCTCCTCCCCCTGGGAGCCTGGTGAGAGGAACAGAGGACAGTTTTATTGGGGTTGATTGATCTGCCGACTGCCGCCAGATACTCTCTCAAGCTGTCGCCCTTCAAGGAGGGTTGGTTGCGATTGGTTCTTGGGGCGATGGGGGAGGAATATACGGCCAGTAACATGCAACACACTCCTTTCCTTCCGACCAATCTTATATTCCAGCTTTTCAAAGCCTTAATAAAGATCCCAGTATATCCTCTTTTTCTGTAGATCATTTCTACCACTTAAAATGCATTCAATTGCACATCCCACTGCTGCCAAGGGGTTTTTACGCTGTCTATGCCAGTTGCCCCCTTTCCATTCAGTAGACAGTAAACTTAGTGATTGTGGGAGGTAAACATAGTCTGAATCGCGGCCATGTTGATCCAATCACAGTAAAGCCGCGATACATGTGCCTTTTTTCTGCAATATTAAAGCAGTAATAATTTGTGTATAGGCGTACATGTACTGCCACGTTGTGATTTTTCTTAACAGGAGTCTTTGCCGGTGCCGAATTTCCACCTTTGACGCGTGGGAACACTGTAGCGATAAGAGCCAGTGTCCCACGCTTGACGAGAAGCATCTCGCCTCTATTCGCAGCGCGCCAAACTGGCGTGCAAGATTTTCCTTGTAGTCTTTTTCCAACGGGACTTTAAGCTGTGACCACAACATTTTATTTCTGAATAGTTTGAAGTAAAAACCAACGCATGCCTCGCGCTTTACGTTTTAAGAATTCAGGTAATATTTTCGGAGTTACAGCAGTCCAAAAGCCCGTTTTTAACCATTTTAAGAGGCTTGAAAATCAGGTTTCTAACAATAGTGCTGAATTTTTGAAAACATAGAAGCATAGTTTCAAGTGTGTGGTATTTTCGTAGATAAACATAATATGAATAAGTTAAGCGGTTTCGCGTAAAAAAGAATACGTGTCACACGCTGCAACGCCGTCCATGCGCCAGTCGAGGAATCCTCTTAATACCGCTGAAAACAATAAAAATTAAATAAAAAACGTGAAATATCGCATTAAGTACTTCGGATACCTTCCAGTTAAATATTTTAATTTATGTGGAATTCCGATTAATAAGTTAACACCAAAATGAGTACAGTTTCCATAAAATTTAACTTATTTTGGTTACATGTGTAAAACAAAATTTTACTTTCAAAAGTTACAGTACGTAATTGGCAAATTGAGTAGATGAAAAATTAATGCATTTAAAAACACGGATATTTTACCATATTTTAAACACATGGTCATGCTTGATTATAAAAATGCAAATCAGTTTTTAGTGGGAAAATCGTAGACATGCCTTCGAATAGCCAATGTTGCAAAATTTTGCTTACAAAATTTCATAAATGTAAGGGTTTTAGTTTTTCTTATAAATGCTACACAAAACCTCACAATCGTGCATTTGACAGTTTACTATCAAACACATGTAACCTAAGATAGTTTTACTTTTTGTGAAAATTGGTCCCCTTATAGTGTTTAATACTTGACCAGAATTCAACATAAATATAAAATAATGAATTTGAACCTAAAGCCCTTAAGTGTTTGATGTAATTTACATTTCATTATTATTTGGTACAAATGTGAAATGAAATGTTCACCTCCCAGCACTAAGTGGCAGTTCATCTGTATTCATGGGATGTGGCTGGCTATTCTGCCAGACAGTATCGGTGTCTATAAAGCCTCCCTTCACGTTATAGTACCTCGGGGACTCATATCCTCCCCTTAGACCCACAGCCGCCAGCAGTTTCAAAGGGCTGCATACAGCAGCAGTTTCAACCCCTACACGTGCATCAACACCTGTCCTGTCGCTTAGCCTCCTTGTTTGAAGTCTGTAACTAGAGACCAGCAAGTTAGCGGGTTCAAGGACCAGTCGGCTGGACTCCACAATCCTGTGTACACTATGTCCTCAGCTACTTGCACATTGGCTGCTGCTCCAGTGAGTGGACAGTTGTACATGTGACAAGGTAGTGCAGGAGTCGGCGAGTGTTGCCATGCTCTATTGGTCCACAGTCCTCAAGGAATACTTTCAGTAACACTGGCCCAATCACCAATGTAATCAACAGGAGCAGGAGTTTTGAATATAACTAGAGACCCGAATATTTCGCGAATTCTTTTGATAAGGCGTTAGATTTCAAAGTTCTGAACACGTTCATTACTTTCTCGATTGAGTCGCTGTTGCTGAAACTCATTATTGATAGAGCTATGGTCTTTTCGCGAAAAGAATTTTGCCCCAGTCTGCTTCAATGCCTTATGTGCACATCTACAATCCTGATCCATAGTCGGTGATTGGTTGTTTTATTTCTCTCGTGTCTTGAGGTTCTACCTGCAAATAACATACGTGTGGTGAAAGTACTAACCTTACTGTGGTTGGCTCTTCTTATAGACACGCTGCCAATAAGCATGAAGCAGAGCTGCAGATGTGCACGTACAACAATGAAGCAAACTGGGGCAAAATTCTTCTCGCGAAATGTTCATGGCCCTAATAATTGAGAACTGTGAACCAATAGCAGACCTGCATATAAACACTCACTGACTCCCGCGCTACCTTGTCATATGTACAACTGGCCACTCACTGTAACAGCAGCCAATGTACAAGTATCTGAAGACATAGTGTATACAGGACTGTGGAGTATAGCCGGCTGATCGTTGAACCCACGAAAATTCCGGGTCTCTAAATATAACGTCTTCTTGCCGAAAACCCGCCACTATAATACTTTCGTTTGTGACCCTTTTAATTATTAAGTAATATTAAGAGTAAAGGTATGTTGTATAAGCCCACGCCGTTTAAAATTTCTTCATCAAAAATATGATAGCTTACGTGAAAAGTACCACAAAAATTTCTGTTTTCGCCAATATCAGTAGAGGGATAACTTTAACATATACATTATAGCACGTGAAATGTATATACACGATCTTTGAACGTTGTAAGCCTTCAAGAATTATTTCGGAAATAATATACTGCAAATGCCCTTATATATCGAAATTCATCATTCATTTTAAATCTGAACGAAAAAGATTCCGTTAGTTTACCTCAGCCTACATATATATTTCAGTTTACTAAATTTCTTCGTCAAACCAAACCAATTTGACTGAATACAAAAATAATTAAGTGAATTACATATACATTTATTTAATTTATCGTGCTCTCCTATTGGTTTCAACCGGTAATTTTTTTGCACAAACGGAACATTTCTCAGTTTACTGAAAAATGTATGCAAATGGTGGATTTCGCATAGTTATGTTTCGAGTTTTTGTTAAGTGTGGGAAATTCTTTGCTACACACGTGTGTGTGTGTGTGTATATATATATATATATATATATATATATATATATATATATATATATATATATATATATATATATATATATATATATATACATAAACATATAAATATATACACATAAACATATATATATACATACATATATAAGGTTGATACAAAAGAAGGAAAGGTAAAACAACATAATGGAAGCAAGGAAGGTACAGAAACAACTTTAAAAAGTCGCCACGAAAGTAAGGTGGGTACGAAAGTAAGATTGGTAGTAGGTACATCAAGGTGGGTACGAAGGTAAGGATGGTACGGAAGTAAGATGGGTGGGAAAGAAAATAGGGTACGAAAGTAAGTTGGTACAGAAGTAAGATGGGTACGAAAGTTATGTGGGTACAGAGGTAAAGTGAGTACACAGGTAAGGTGAGTTTGGAAGCGTGGGAGGCACAAAATGAAGGAAACATGCGATTGCTAACGTCAAGGAGTCACTGTGGCTTTGAAACTCACGGAAGTTTTGGGTAAGACTACGACAAGACTTAATGAAAGTTTCGTCGAGGTACTGGGGGAAACAACTAGCATGACAAGAGGCGCTGTGTGCGGTTGTTCGTAGCCCGGGCGGAAAAAGGCAGAAGGCAAGACAGGGCGTGGTTCCCTGCACTTGGGGAGGGAATTACCGTTGCGGGATCTCATGAATCGTATATTCGACCACATCATTAACGTCCGTCCCTCCAGGCAACGCACGTCTTGCTTCCGCCAAGTACGACCCTAGCCTCCCTCTTGAAATTGAGAGGATCGAGGGGAGTAGCAGGCTATCCAGAGACTTTCCCAGAACGATCAGTCTGCGAGTGAGGGTGGATTCGGCTAGCACGCAGGTCGTTTGGTCGCTGGGTCGTTACGAACCTGAAGCTATCAACGACGGAGCTCCGAGGTATCTCTTAATAAAACACATTTTCTGTCAGTTCTTCCGACGTTCGTGGCTCCCCTCGCATATATTTCTTGGAATATTACGATACCCATTCGTCAGCCATGAAATTCAAATGAATACCGTGCGAGGAATGAAATTTCTTCCTAAAATATGACTTTTTGCACAAATTGTATGCAAGAAAGGAAATATTTCCTAATATAACTTCTTGGAACTGGTTCGGGAAACCAATTAGGATTTGCATAAACATAATGGAGCCTACTACGAATTTTAATTTTTTTTTTTTTTCCAAATATAAAATAATAACATTTTACGTTTTGATCCAAGTGCGTCATTTTTCTACGAGTAAGGAATTGTCGTACCGTCTTAGTTTTATTGAAAATATTTGTTCACTTTGTAGTCTGATATTTAACAAACAAAAATAATAATGTAGTTCCGGCTTTAGCTTATCAACAAAAATTTCTAGAACTTAGCAATAAGTTAAAGCCATTTTTTTTAAATAGTCAACTTGTTAAAGGGGCAGAAAAATTCCGCAGGTTCAGTTACCCACGCTCGCTTCCCACCTAGGCGATCCGGGTTCGATTCCCGGCTGAGGTCGGTTACCGGATTTTCTCAATTGGGAATCGTGCCGGCCGATGCCGCTGATCGGTGGAGTTTCCTCGGGGATATCCCGTTTCCCTTGCCCCTTCATTCCGGCGCTGCTTCATACTCACTTCATGTCCTCCTCACCAGCTCTAAAGACCTAGATGTTGATTGTTGACGAAAATCTCTTCACTTCTCGCTGCCAAAAACGGGAGAAGTAGGTTTTTATGTGGTCGCTTTTAGGCACGACATTCTTATTTCAGAATATTTCAAAGTATATGGGTGGGTAGAACACACCTTCATCTCAAGTATTACGTCATAAAATGATAGGATTGTCATTGAACGTCTCACAGAGGCGAGAAGACTGAGCACCAGTTCATTAACATGCTCTTAGAGACTAGGATGAAGTGTGATGTGCGTACTGCGACGCCTATAGCTCTATGCACTTCTTGGACTAGAAAACGCGAAATTCATCCACCCAGGTGGTCGCCTTAAGCCTTTTAAGTATATGCTGAACTACGTTTCGTAATTTCGTTGAGAATATGTTAGCCCCCTCGCAGTCAAAGCGCCAGGTAGGCAAGCTCACATCATGAAAATGTTTTCTTTGCCATAAAGAAAGATTTCTGAGTATATTTAGCTTGTGGTATAGAAATATTACCGTACAGCACAGAAGATTTTAAAAACATGGTGTTGCTAAATTTTTGTTCTAAATAATGTCAGTTTCTTTGTAGAAACATAACGTTTGTGATTAAAATACCGCAACTAACTTCAACATAAAGATTTCTATTAAACTATCTCTATAACACAACATATCACATAGTAAATTTTCTCTTGTTACATGTTTGGCGAACTGCTGTCTTTTCTTTGGTCATTTACTGTTGGTAGCGGGAATGAAAACTGTTTTTTTTTTTTCGAACAAAGAAAGTTTTTGTTCACATTGTTATGTTGGCAGCATAAACCTAAAATTAATAAAATATAGTGTTCCGTTATCTCCGTTATCTTGTTGGCTTGAAGTGGAAACAAAATTACTGTTCTCGCAGAACTGCACACGTTGTTCAGGACAGGTTTATAGTTTCTTTGTTTGAACAAATTTTTTCTTTACAGTGACAAAGAAAGTGTTTCAGGGCGTTCCATAAGGGAAAAAAATCGTAATTTTATGTGTTTGAAACAATGTTACTTTTGTAGACGTTAATTGGGCTTACGTTATCCTCTTACAAAAAAATTTAGCTCAGCAAATTTTCCCATAGTGGCATTTCAAAGTCAAAATTTGCATTTTTTAGTTAATAAACTCTCAGAAAATTAATTAACATAACGAACTAAAATATATAACAGTGAAAGTACATGTCACGGACTAGGACTTTAAGTATATAAAAATACAGTACAAAACGTTTTTTTTTGTATTTAAAAGAAATTTCTAAATGTAGCCAAATAATTTGCAAATTCCAGAAATTTTTTAAACGTACACTACATTGTTTGGATGGGTTTTTATATACGTAAAGTTCTAGCCGGTGACAACTTTCACTGTGAATTATTTCGTTTCATTTTGTAAATTGTTTTTCAGGGGTGTATGAACTATGAACATGCCCATTTTTACTTTTGAATGCCATTGTGGGAAAACTGGCTAAGCAAAAAATTTTTTTTTGTAAGAGAATAATGTATTATCATGTAACGTCTACAAATCTAACCGTTTCATACATATATGAAGTTATGATTTTTCCCCCTCAAAAATGATCTTAAGGCCATTGTCTTCCATTTATTTCAAACAATTGCAAATAACTAGAATATTTTTCAACCAAAAGTTTTCAAAAATTTTGAGACTGTTTACAATCATACGATACACAATTTTGCCAGACAGTTTTAAAAATAATGTACCGTTTGCCAGAAAAAAATTATTTTGCTTCATTTTGGCTTATTTTGACAACAAAATACGTGATATTTCAGGGGCAAAAATCTAAAAATCCGTTTGGTGTATTGAAACATTAAAATTCATATACAAGCGATGATATATTATATATATATATATATATATATATATATATATATATATATATATATATATATATGAGTGTGTTAAAACTGTAAGAATGATTTTTTGAAATACGTATTAATATGCGATAAAAAAACATATTTTCAAAACCAATATAAAACTGAAGAGCGAGGCCTTAAGTGGAACACTCAATTCCCTCTCTGCAGTTTCCCTCGTCCTTCTTAATGTAAACGGTGTCTCCTCAGTGCAGAGTTGGGTGTAGGAAGGGGACGGCGCCCTGATAAGCCAGATGTTACCTGACAGCGAGGGTGATGGCATAAGAATACCGGGGACGCCACGAGCAATATGAGTCGAGGACATAAATCAAGAACATCCCCTTTGTTGGCAGGGTACGAAGATCCCTCGTCTACCTTGGCCAATCACCGCTCGCGGCAGGTCGACGTAGGTTTTATTATATAGAAGTCTGGGCTCATGTCACGTCAACAACGAGGTCGTCACACTGTATATACCTTTACCAACCATTCTTTAAAACCAGTTTATAAGGTATTTTATACAATCACAGGTGAAAAAATTAATTAATTGTCAGGTGGTCAGTATGGACTTTTCGCCGGAAGGAGGTATGGCTTGAAACTGTGTATTCGTGGTTGTGATTGTCCAGTTGGATACGCGGGTAAAGTGGAAGTTTCCAAGGAGCTAGTCGCGGGTGTTGAGGACAGTTGCTCGTCGGGTCCCGAAGAGTGCGGTCAAAGGTACGATAGCTCACGAGACAGCTGATTTTTATTAAAGTAACACTCGGCCGCCGGACGTGAAGACAGTGTAAGTGCGCGAGAGATGTTTCTGCTGTGTTTTAAGTAGTTTGAACACACTCGCTCTCTCACACACTCTCTTCATATTCACTCACTCACACACTCTTTCACACTCACTCTCTCACACACACTTTCATATTCACTCTCTCACCACACACACTTTCATATTCACTCTCTCACCACACACACTTTCATATTCACTCTCTCACCACACACTCTTTCATATTCACTCTCTCACCACACACACTTTCATATTCACTCTCTCACCACACACACTTTCATATTCACTCTCTCACCACACACTCTTTTACACACTCTCTTTAACCACACTCTCCTTCATATTCACTCACACTCTCTTTCATTTTCACTCTCTCACACACTTTCACGCTCAATCTCTCGCACTCTTTCACACTCACTCCCTCACATTCACATACTCACCAACACTCAGTTTTACACCCACTCTCTGTCACTGTCTCACACTCGCATTCAATTCACATTCGCACTCAATTCACACTCGCACTCAATCCATACTCACGCCCACATTCACTCTCACTAATTCACTCACTCTCACGCACTATCTCAATTTTACCTACTCTCTCGCCCACTCACTTACTTACACTCTCTCTCACATGCTCACTTACACTCACTTCCACTCTTTCACTTTCTCACTCACTCTATCACTCTGTCTCTGTCTCTCTGTCTCTCTTTGTCTGCCCCAAGGAGGGTGGGCGCGTGCGATGTGATCAGGAATAAATAACTTATTCTTTTGTAGCTGGTAACCGTGGCGCAATTGCTGCGGTACCAGACGTTATTAGATCGCCGCTGGTGAAGTAACGTTACGCCTCTAACGGTCACAAAACCCGACTTCGGGCACTATGCTGGGAAAAAAAGATTCACGCGAATTTTGATTCATTGCAGATAAATGATCCGATCCCTCTGATTGAAATATTATAAACATTCGATTCCTGTAGTAACCTAAGAATTTTCTGTCTGCAATTTTATCTGTAACAGTAACGGAAAATAAAGATTTATGTCAAGTTCTATCAATATGTAGTCTATTCTGCATTTAAGTTAAACTTCCAAAAAATTACCCAGAAGGAGAGTTATGACACAAAATACAAAAATTCGAAATGGAAACTATTACTCTCTCAAATAATTTTTATATTTGTTCGAGACACCTTTGTTTTGTAGACATGCATTGTACCTATGTTTTGCTGCAATAATAATTTTTCAGCTTTCATACTCTGTGTGTGCCAAAGACAAAATTTGCTTAAAACGGTTTCATGATATTAATTCTCACAGAAGAACAGTGTCACGGACTGCACCAAGACATGTATAAAATATCACTGAATTTATGTGTATATTATTAAAATAATAATGAATTCGAAGAAAAAAATTGACTATGTTCTGAAATTATTTAAAAATACAAAAAAAAATCTATGCTGTTTTTATACATGATGTGTAATGACACTTATTTAAGTGTAAGTTATTTCATTCCTCTAATCCAATTGGTTTTTCTTTCTGACATAAACCCGTTTCACGCAAATTTGCACTTTGACAAGTCATTATACAAAAACGATGAAAGGAAAAAAAAAATTCATTACAGTAAAATGCAGTCACAGTGTATGTTTACAAAACAACAGTGTCTTGTACAACAATAAAAGTTATTATTAAAATCAAATATTTCTGTGAATTACACCCCCTCTCCCCCCCCCCATAAAACTTATTTCCCGAAAGTAAAAAATATTATATTTTGGATAACAATCAATTTTAATCAAATTTATTATTTCAACATCTAGCCATATTATTAACAGATTTTTGCTTTAAAAAATTAGGTTACAAAGTTTAAACTATTTTCAACTAATCTATGTTACAGCATTACGACACCTGCTCCTTTTTTTTTTTTTTAATTTAAAGATAATATTCACAAAATGAGCGTAAATACGGACCCGTTGATTTATTAAGTTACGAGGTATATTCTAATATTGGTGCAAAGAAATTCAAAATTTGTTTAACTGAATAATTTGATAAACTTATGACACACAAAACTATGCAGGCGTTTTGAAAATAATGAACTATTGGTTCGCTGAGAATTATTTAGTTGGTTATTACTTATTTTCCTAACAAAGATGGTGATAAAATGGGTGCAAAAATTTTAAAATTAATAACTACTCAAAAAGTTAGGTACACATTGTGGTATATTTGTGATAAAACAATGTAGGGGTTCTTCGATATAAAATTACGCTGCCTTGAAAAAACAATTATTAAAGTCACTGTAAAACTACCGCCTTACATGAAAAAAAAATATGATGTGGCGTCTACAAAATATTTTGTGGGTATTTACCTTGTGAAATTTACTTTGTGGTAACCATAAAAATATTTTGTAGTTACTACTGAATAATTTTGCACGGAAGACTTGCTACAAAATTTTTCTGTCCGTGTAAATGTGACGTTGTAGAGTATAGTAAGGCCTCTTGAACGCAGCTGTATCTGGCTGGGAAAGGCAGGTAGCGGTCGCGGCAGTGCATCTAACGACGCTAGACATGTAAAGCTGGGGTGACTATAAAACCCAATGGCAGATCAATAGGGACGGTCCTCCCCCTTTCCGTTGGCGGGAGAAAATGCCAATTTATTCCCTTCCTGAATGGCTGTGTTCCTGGGGTGCATACAGAGAGCTTAATGTATACGAGAGAGGATCGTAGGACACGGCCCAGGCTGTGAGATAATGCGTCTCTACGCTGCGTGGCTCGCAAGTACAGAGAGGAAAATGGCTCAATCGTTTGTATACGTACAGTACTGTTGAGTGCATGGAAAATTAAACCCCTAGCGTTGAAATTTCATTTGACGTGGTAGCACGAATTGAAACACTCTGATTGAAGCTTGCTTTCAACGCGATTTTATTACTCAACTAGCGGTTGATAGAATACATTACAACAACTTCTAAACGCAAGTCATCATAAACAATGGCGGCAAAGATAAAATGATAATGATGCTATCAACCAAAACAAAACACACCCTCACCCATATTACTAATTTGAAGTTGATAGTATCCGGTCACAAATTCAGTTTAACCGAATGTGTAGGGCCACGATTTTGTCGCTAAAAGATTTTTGCCCCACTTTGTTTCAGTGACTCACGTGCACATCGGCAGTTCTGTTTCAAGGTTATTGGCAGCGTGTCTTTGTTCTGACACGTTTCTCATTTTACTGCACCAATCAGAATAAGAATATGGTGACTCTGTACGTCTATAATTTGCCAAGGCCAGTGAGAGTAAAATCATCCAACCACAGACGATGTAGCAGAGCTGCAGGTGTGCACATGACGCATCGAAACCAAATGTTGCAAAAATCTTTTCGCCATAAAATCGTGGCTCTAAAGATAAGGCAAATGGGCGTTACGCTTCGTCGACTAAGAGGTCGTAAGAGACGGAGACACACAACTTGCGGTACAATGACTGGAGCTGGGAGAAGGGTCAGCCATGGAGTTTTGTTACGGGACCATCCCAGAATTCGCCTGCGGTGATTTCGTGAAACCGTAATGTTACAAACTTGTATATGATTGTGGGTTTTATTTAAATGGTCGCTCATAAGTAAACACACTGGAAAATCGCGAAAATGTTTAAAACAGTCTCCAATAAACTGTATTATATTAACCGTGACACGTGTGTACAGTTTTGGGACAAATCGTCCAAGCTGTGCAGTTCCAACTGGGCCTGTTGTAGAGAGAAAAAATGCTACAAATAAACGATAGCCAATGTTGATACGAAACATTCAGTGTTATATACATCATGTTGGAGCCTAGCAAACAGCCAACTATTCCCGGGATTCTTCAGTGTCTCTACTCATAAGTTATTATTATTTGGGTTATTTCACTCAGATGGTAGCTACACTGTGGGTTTATTTAGATGTTATTTAGGGCTAAATGACTTTAAGACATATATGGTTAAAAGGGCCTTTACTATACTACAATGGCAGGTACTCTGAATACAAAGACGGTTACAATGTATTCTATTACTTTAGGAGGGGAGCGCAATATTGCTGACTGATTATTAATATATTACGTTAAGTTAAGGGTGGCTGCCACATAATTCGACCTGACGACCTTACCGAAGTTGATGAGGTGGACGTCGTCGACGAACGAGCACGCCCCCGCCGAGACTCGACCCCGAGCCCCGGCGGAGAACTGGACTGTTGATCGGATGAGTGCTGATGGACGACAGACCTGGTTTACTTGGTAACCGTGCCATATATCGGCGTGCTTGTCCTCGATATTGTGTCACTACGAGGGCGGTGAGGTGAGCTGCTGTCTTCAGCGGTTTCCCAACGCTTGCCTAATTTCAGCGCGAACCTCTCACTGTCCGGCTTGCCAGGCAATATCATAATAATAGAAAACCGAAATCAGGATGGTCGGAGCCGAGAATCGAACCCGGGACCTCCCGAGTGCGAGTCCAACGCGTTACCGTTGCACCAGCGCGCTCGGTTTAACCGACTACATGGAACATAAAAATTGCAGTTTATAATACGTAAGTTGTACGAAAAGGAATTTGTCAAGCCGTACACCAAGCATAAAAATGTTTACAAATACGTTGTGGCTACAGAAAAGCAGTTATGCAACAGTTACCTGTTTATAAAATACTGGAACAATAGTTTTCAGGTGTTAATATGTGATTTAGTAATAAATATGAATATTTTAACTCTAATTGTCACCGAGTGTGAAAACAGGCCGCCGATGTCTTACGCAAGGAGACAGATTGCTTCAAAAATACGAATGAAATAAAATTTTTTCGGTATGGCATTATGTCATCATGGACTGTAACACAGTGCTTCACACAATTAATTTGTTGTTTTTTCTTAAGGTGACCGCCTACCAAATCCGCCGAGCGGTGTGCATATGTTTCAGCTGAAATCAGTTTATTCGAAAACTACTAAGCATATGCGAGTGATGTCTACCTAGCAAAAACATTAAAAACGTTGCACGTGTGTATATCATTTTCAAACCCTCCATAAATCTATAAAGACTATTTTCTCTTTACCAAAATGGCGAAAATTGACTGTTTTGCGGTCCGTTGAAGGTATGAAAATTTTGGTGCAGAATCTTATAAAAGGTAGACTCGTGTACAAGACACCTTTATTTTAAATATCATAAAATTATACGGTCATCGCTGGAGGTCTAATAGAGACGAATTTGTAGGCTAGAGGACTGCACGTCAGATCAGTGATTTGTTCCTAGCATTCATGTGGACAGATTTCGGGAAACCATGGAATAAGGAATCGATTGCGCCCCCTCACTCGGTTTACTTTTTTTCAACGGCACTGTTGATGTATTTTTGCATGACAGTTTTCATGGAAGGTGCCGTAAATGATTTAAGGTGGCCTTCTGTGTGGGCGTATTTTGCGCTTTCGAGGCCTGGACATGCTGAAGCGATAAGGACGACGCAACACGCACATCACGCCTACTTCTAGCCTCTAGGCGCAAGTCACTGAACTGACGTACATTTCTCTCGCTGACAACTCACCTCTATGAAGCATTCAGCGGTGACCGTATCAGTTTATGACATACTATTACCGATAAATGTGTATTGTACATGCCTATAATTAGGGGCAATGAATGATTTTTGGTGAAAAGAATTATGCAACATTTTGTTTCAGTGCCTCACGTGCACATCTGCAGCTCTGCTTCGTGGTCTGTGATTGGCTGCTTTTAGCTCTTAACGTCTTTGAGATCTACCGGCTAATCGTAAACGTACTGTGCCGAAGTGACGTAATTCTCATTGGCATAGCAATGAAGAAGAGCTACAGATGTGCACATGAGGCACTGAAACGAAATGTTGCATAATTCTTTTCACCAAAAAACACTAGTTCTACATATAGCTTTTAAAATATTCTGATCCCGATTTCCACACTTAAAAAAAGGGAAATAAAGTACATTCATTTTCTTCACAGGAAAATATGCTTTAATGCGTAGTACTGAACATTAAATGGGCATACACATATATGTGGCGTACTTTGAATGTTTTTTATAAGCAGACATTACTTATGAACGTTGAGAACTTTTGGAATAATCTTATAACGGCCAAAGCTTTGCACACGGCTCGGTGTTCTGTGGAGGCGGCCATAGTAAGGGTTGCGCCCCGATATTGCTGCTTAAGAATCCACGTGCCGACATTCACGGGGTCGCTGAACTCTGCCGCCAGGTCGGCGATGACACCCTGCCACGTGTACGCACACGTCTGCGGCGAGGGACATAAAAGGGAAACTTTCATATTACACCAGACGCACTGTCGCTGTTTTCAATCAAGCCCGAAGGCCTGGCTTTCGTTGGCTTGGAGTGGTTGGTGAGGTGGTGGGGTTAGCTGGGAGGGTTCTTTTCCCACCCGCTTCCCCTTCCTTGTCGCTATTCCATCACAACACTCGTTCGAATTGAGTGATCTAAAGAAGCGGCGCGGATTATTACCAAGAACTTTTTCTCCTGGCGACTTATGACTACAACCACGCTTTTATGAGGAAAATAATTTTTCAACATCTGATTTCAATGCGTCATGTGCACATATGCAGCTCTGCTACATCGTCTGTGATTGGATGATTTTACTCTCACTTGCCCTGGCAAATTACAGACGTACGAAGTCGCAATACTCTTATTCTGATTGGTGCAGTCAAATGAGAGACGTGATTGAACAAAGACACGCTGCCAATAACCATGAAGCACAGCTACCGATGTGCACGTGAGACACTGAAACAAAGTGGGGCAGAAATCTTTTCGCGACAAAATCGTGGTTCTAGAAATTACGATTTGTTGATGTGGTAAGTAAAAAGCGATTTCGCCCCATTTGATTCCAATGACTTGTGTGCATATCTGCACCTGTGAATCATGGTCAGAGATTGGATGTTTTAAACTCTCGCCTTTTTGGGGTTCTGCACGCTAATCACAGACGTGTAGGGGCCGCGGTGGCCGAGAGGCCAGACCTCTCGCCTCCCACCAAGGCGATCCGGGTTCGTTTCCCGGCAAGGTCTGTCCCCGGATTTTCGCATGTGGGAATCGTGCCGGACGATGCCGCTGGTCGGCGGATTTTCTCGGGAATCTACCGTTTTTCCCGCCCTTTCATTCTGGCGCTGCTCCACTATCACATCATGTCACCCCCACCAGCGTTAAAGACCTCGATGTTGAACGCTGACCAAAATATCTCACTCTCTCACTCACAGACGTGTAGTACCGCAGTAACCTTACTCTCATTGACACAGTTAAGTAAAGGTCTCCTCTACAAAAAAAAGCACATTGCCAATAATCATTACGCAGAGTTGCAGAAATGCACGTAACGCTCTGTATCAAGTTCGTGGAAAACTTTTCCCACCAAAAATTAGTGGATCTACTTATTGCTAAATCATCAGTAGTTAACTGAGCCGATTATAAATACTAAAATAGTGACTTCTTGGTGGGTTCAGTTTTTAGGATGTCTGTTGCTAAATACGAAATTACTCGACAGTTGCTCATTATGAGCTCACCAAGCTTTAATTCTTAAAATAACAATTACAACATTGCATGATTAGTCATGTGATCCGATTTAGTAGCCTACAATAAGTATGTAATGCTCTTTTCCGAACATGGACTATTCGCCAGCGCTGTACTTCAGGTTCGCCAAACTTACAGTTTCTAAATTACCGATTGAAACACAAGACTGACAGATAAAATTTAAAAGTTAAGTCGCTGAATTCTGGAACACTCCGCGAAAATGCAAGTTCTGAATACTTATTACAATGAAAACCCTCCCATGTATAGTACTCACATACCGTGTATGACAAATTTCGGGAAATAGCTTGCGGCAAAGAAATGTATGCAGAGACTGGTGAGGTAGGCTACTGGTAAGCAGTGTTTGCCTATGGGTCGTTCACATTACAGATGACACTTTTGACGGCCATCTTGTCAATAATATTATGTGTATAGAGTGCAGCGTTGCCAGATGCTAGATGGAATGATTGTAGGAAATTAACTTTTTTTTTTTTTAGTTAAAGAAGAATTCTGGATGAATCCACGTTACTGTGGTTTATAAACATAATTTGTGGCTTTCATTGTATATTAGTTCAGGAATCTGTTTTTTTAATTAATTAACTATGTGGATTGATCTTTGAATGTATGTTACAAACTTTGTGAGATAAATCCTTGTAAACAAATTAATTAAGTTACAAATCTTAAGTGAGACAGCCGCGACTAAAAATTGAGCTTGGAAACAAATTTTTTTAACGAAAAGAAAAGAGGAATAAATCATCAATTTCCAGGGTGCGATTCAAATCTGCAATCTGTGACAAATAGTTGCGAATACCTTTCACTTTCAGCAGATCATGAAGTCACTCAAACCTCCTAAGTATCGCGTGTTGCCTACCTGGGAGGCTCCATTTGTTCTAAGTTAATATGCTCTAAATGACATGTACGGTAACTTTTAAGAATAGATGTGTATTCAAGTAGACATCAGCAGTTAATTGGCTTATCTCTGATACAGTAATGCAACATGAGTAGGCACGAAATTAGTTGCTTCTTCATTATTGGCTGAGAACCCTCAATGAGGTGTCAAATTAGTCAAGGGCCAGTAGCGGAAGTGACGCGAAGTTAAATTACTTGGAATTCTAGCCTGTATCCAGATGAAAACGCGAACTTTTTTTTCAGTTCTCTACCAATAAAGTTACTACCCTGGTCTCTCAAAGCTTAAATTTCCTTGTCATTATTCTTAGAGCCGCGGATTTTTTCGGTCAAAATATTTTTGCACCAGCTTGTTTCAGCGCCTTACTTGCACATCTGCAGCTTTGCTTCATTATTATTGGCAGCGTACCTTTGTCACAGAATATTTAGGAATACAGAAGTGAAATAGCCGGTAGGACAGCGAACTCAGTCACACACGCCAGCAAAATAGCTTCCCTAGCCAGCAACATGGCGGAAAAGCCTACCACCAATCAGAGTAAGGCGGCTGCCCTGCCAACCGGCAGCCAGGCCAATAGGAAACCTGCAGTAACATGCAGGAGCCAAACATACACGGGGCTGGTTCTAACAGCCTCGGGCAGCCATTAGCGGCGAAGTTCGCCCTCATCAAACGAGCTGCCTCGTCATTTCAACGTCTGTATTACTATTTAGTCTGTGCCTTTGCGGAGAGGCGTCTCTCATTTGACTGCGCCAATCAGAATACGCTTTCATCGACATCAGTCATCTGTGATTTGCGGGTATAACCTGAAAGCTAGAGGCAACATTTTGTTGCAGTGCCTCACGTTCACATCTGCAGCTCTGGTACGTAGTTATTGACAGTGTGTATTCGTGTAGAGGCGTCACTCATTTGACTGTGCCAATGAGAACAACGTCACTGACCATGAAGCAGAGCTGCAGGTGTGCACGCGAGGCACTGAAACAAAATGTTGCACAATTTTTTTCACCAAAAATTATTGCCTCTACCGAAAGCGCTGGGAGCTAAAAACACCCAATCACTAGCCCCGAATCATAACTGCAGACGTGCACATAGAAAATTGGTACACGTTTACTTGTCACTAAAAATCAGTTGTTATAATTATTCGACACATTTGTAATGATCTGCCGAACGAGGTTGTCCATCGTACTTGAGACGAAACCTAGCCGCCAACAGATTGCCAAAAATAGCTGGCCGCGTAATTATTAAACACATACTTGCGTCCAAATAATTTCCAAAATTTATTTGAGACTAGAATCTGAATTGTCGAACCGGGAAACGACCCTGAATCATTCATTAACCTATATTAATCTAATATACAGTAGGTTAGAAATGGCGAAAGCGGGCTTTATTCCGACCCTTTGTAGGTATTAATATTGTAGTGTAGAATCTTTAAAACGTATAGGTAGAGCCATTGTCGCGAAAAGATTTTTGCAACATGTTGTTTCAATACCTTACGTGCACATCGTCAGCTGTGCTTCACGGTTATTGGCAGAGTGTCTTTGTTCAGATACGGTCTCTCATGTGACTGCGCCCATCAAAAGGCGATTGTGACACCATACGTCTGTGATTTGTCAGTAGAACCCCAATACAAGCGAGAGTTAAACCGACCAATCACTGGCCATGTAACAGAGCTGCACTCGTGAACATAAGGCACTGAAATTACTTGATGCAAAAATATTTTCGCCATAAAATCGTGGCTCTGTGTATAGGCGTTTACAATACACCTTTGTCTTTGGCGTCACGCCATGCAATGACAGGGTCACCAATAACTGTCTCGCAGAGTCAAACTATCGGCGAGAAGACTGCACGCCAGATTATTGACTTGCATTTAGGGTCTAGGGCGAGGCGTGATGCGCATAATACGCCCTGACAGGCTACCACCTTATGTGTAAACCAAAATATCTTCAATCACTCCCGATGTTTTCAGTCCAAGTATGTTTCTAGTCTACCATTACGGACATTCAAGTGGTCAAAACTGTTTCCTATACGTTCAGTATATTTTATATTTTTATGATATGCTAGTGTGAGAAATGCGTAAAAAAGTATAAAACACACACATATATATATATATATATATATATATATATATATATATATATATATATATATATATATATATATATATATATATATATATATATATATATATTCAATATTATATACCAGGGACAGGAAAATTTCGCTAATTCAATAACCTACCTGCTAGAATCCATTGTTCTATGAATAGGGCCACGATTTTGTCGCGAAAATATTTTTGCCCCACTTTGTTTCAGTGTCTCTCGTGCACATCGGCAGCTTTGATTCATGGTTATTGGCAGCGTGTCTTTGTTCAGACACGTTTCTCATTTTACTGCACCAATCCGAATAAGATTATTGTGACTCCTTGCGTCTGTTATTTGCCAAGGCAAGTGAGAGTAAAATTATCCAATTACGGGCGATGTAGCAGACCTGTAGACGTGCACATGACGCATCGAAACCAAATGTTTCAAAAATTTTTTCACCATAAAATCGTGGCTCTGCATACTGAAGCACCGGCGATTTGTCCACTAGCTGCTACTCAGTGAAACAGCAAACAATGAACAAATACACGGGGCTTGAGTGTGCATAGGACAATGGATTCTAGTACGTATGTCATTGAATCAGAGTGAAATGTTCTTGCCCCTATTATTTACTGTAACTTAATAATGAGGATTTACATTTTTTTACAATTTTCAGTAAATCTTAAAAAATTTTACTGTGTTATCACGTTAATCGACGCCTTTCAATAGTGTTAAAGTCACTAGCGCACGATAAGGAAGTTTCATAGAAATTCGTAAACGGGTTTGCATGTTGGTATATTTTTAATTCTATAGCAAAATTCTAATAAATAGACTGAAGAGGAACTGATTGTCCGATTCAAGATAAACTTCTCCATGGACTTGCTATGACTCCAAGAAACACGTTGCACAATTTTTATGGTTAAAGAGGACAGTGTATTTAAAAATGATTCCAGTTGTTTTCGTGATTTTATCACTTTTCTTTAGATGTGAAGTCACAAAACAAAGTAAAACCCATTTTAAAAACCTGGAATAAAGCTTTTAGCACTTGAACACCCTGAATAGCTGTTACGTCTAGCGCACCCAACACAGCTGCATAGTTAAAATTTCACTCAAAATGCACTAGCTGAGTAGCCATGTCTGGTGCTACGCGGAGGCGGCGCTGCTCTTTCAAAGCAGCCAACATGGAAGCAGTAAACTGTGTGCTGCTCACAGACAAGACAGGACGAGTAGTGTTAGCAGCCATGACTACACGCCGACACCGCTACAAGAGAAGT
Source organism: Medauroidea extradentata (assembly GCA_003012365.1). NCBI lineage: Eukaryota > Metazoa > Arthropoda > Insecta > Phasmatodea > Phasmatidae > Medauroidea > Medauroidea extradentata. Next base: position 23,060 of record PNEQ01049237.1, read on the forward strand.
TCCGGCAGGAAGCCGTGTACGAGGTAACACGCCGCGGAAGTTGAAACTCCCGCCTGAGACTCGCAGTTGCCAAGTTGCCGACAATACCTCTCATTCTCTGCAGGCGGTTATGTTAAAAGGGTGCGATATACAGCAATTTTCATCACTATGTTTTTATTTTTTATTTGTACCAGCATTTTTTTTCTTATTATAGACATAAAACATAACTAAATTTGCTCTTATGAAACAGTCCTCTCTCTTAGTTTTCGCGTAATGGCTTGTTAAAGTCAAAATTTGAATGTTTTCGTTTTAAGGACTACACTAAAACCAACTGACATACCAAACTGAAAAAAATTCACAGTGGATAATGACGGCGCAGGCTGCAATGTCACCAACATAAAAACGAAGAATAAAATTCTTTCGTATTTAAATAAAAATAATTAAATTAAATAATTTAAAAATTTAGTTATTTGTTTAAAAATACAAAAAAAAAATTTGTGGTTTAACATAGCTGATTTTGTAGCCTACAAATTATTATTCACTGTGAATTTTTTTTCAGTTTGGTAAGCGAGTTTGGTTTAGTGTCGTCCTAAAATCATGCAAATTTTGGCTTTTAACGAGGCATCACGCAAAAATTATGCGAGATAATATATTTTTATAAGATAAACATTTAGTCACATTTTTGTCTAAAACAAGGAAAAAAAATAATTGGTACAAACATAAAACTAAAAACATAGTGATGAAAATTGCTGTATACCGCGCCCGTAAGGGTGCCGCCTACCACGCGCTTAAAATTCGTTGCATTGTGCTCATAAACGCGTTCTTTTTATGAAACTATTCCGTAAGTGCCCATTGTGTCAGTGTACGTAAATAAAACTCTCTTCGGACAAGATCGGAAAGTCATCGTTACGACACTATGATTATTAGAGACCCGAAAATTTCGCCAATTCATTGGCGAGGGCGTAAGATATCTAATTCCTGTACACGATAATTATTTTCGCCAGTGAGTCACTGTTAATGAAACACTTCCTTAAGAACTGTGATGCACTAGCAGACAAACACGTCAACACTCACTGACTCCCGCATTACTTGGCCATATTTAGGGTAAACATACCCTACTTCGTGATACTAAGGCTTCGAACTTCAGTACTAGAAATATGTTTAATATTTTAATTGTGATCTTATATCAGCAACATTGGTCACTTATTGCCGAAACTACACGTGCCTGCTCTCTGATGTTAACCTAGTTAATTCGGTGTATACACAGTAAAAAAAAAATTGTACTTTTACAGAAAGGTTTTTTCGAAACCTGTTCCCAAAAAGGGTTTTTGTAACACTACAAAAAGGTTTTCTAAAATTTACAAGAAAACTTCTACTTTTACAAATTTCTTTGTATATTTACAAACATTTCTGTAAATCTACAAACAAATTTTGTATATTTACTGCTAATACCTGGTTTATTTCACAACAATTGTTTGTAGTATTACAAAAACTTTTTTTTGGAAGCTAGTTTCCAAAAATGTTTTGTAAAATATGAAATGTTTTGCAAAAGTGACAGGTCTCCTAGGTTAATTTGGTTTCAAATCGAAAAATTTACTGATTAACATTTATTTTACTAGTTCCTAAAGGCATTCACTATATGTTTAACCACTTTCAAAGGTTTCTGACATCTTACTTTTATTACATGTCTGATAATGTTCGGATATTAGTTAACAAGATTTTCCTTTTAAATGTACAATTTTTTTTTTTTACTGTGTAGATCCTTCCCAATTTTGTGAAGCCCGCAACGTGGTTTGTCACGATATTAAGGTATACGACAGTATATGGTCAGTTTACCCTAACTAGTCACTCACTAAAGCAGCCAATGTAAATAGTATGATAGGTTCCTTCCGGGACAGGAGTCGATGTGAGGAGCAGCGAGGAGCCCTCCCCACATTCAACCCACCATGTTGTGACGTCACGGCCCTACCGCCATGTTGGATGACCTTGACCTTTAACCTGACCTTGACATTTACCTTCAGTGTCAAATTAACAAAATTTTCCGAAATTCCGAAAATTTCAAAAAAATTTCAAAAAATTCAAAATTTCAAAAATTTCAAAAAAAATTCAGAAAATTTTGGTAATTTGACAATCAAGGTAAAGGTCTAAGTCATCCAACATGGCGGGTTGAATGGGGGAGGGCTCCTCGCTGCTCCTCACACAGACTCCTGTCCCGTAATCAACATAATCATACTACTAATGTAGGCCTAGAAGTGGCTGAGGACATTGAGTACACAAGACTGTGGAGTCCGGTCAGTTGGTCCTTGATCCCGCCAAATTTACGTGTGTCTAATGATTATTAACATCACTTAAAATACCGCTTTTAGCAATGTTGGAGGCCTACGTAACAGACTGCCATACTTCGAAATGTACTAACCGGATGCGTGTTAAATTCCGCTTGAGATGTGCACTGAACTTTGCTATAGATTTATCACCAATAAAATTATATGGTCAACTCTTAAGAGTGCGTGGTAGATAAATAAACACTGAAAACATCAATTGATTTCTACGCTTTTTTCGAAGCCAATATGGATAAAATATGCAATGACAATCCTAGATAATGGTATTTTCCAACTGTATGAGTAAATATTTATCAAAATTACTAATTCGTTATCCGTGATCTCTTGCGCCGCAGTTAAATGCACGAGATTCCGGCGTCAGAGATTGTGCCTCAGAAGTTCGTAACACTGGAAACTGTTTTGTTTAAAACGTTGGCTAAAATCATTGTCTAGGATTGCTAATGTTTAGTTTTTGCAAATTAGCTTTAAGAAATGTACAGTTGTAGATTGATGCTTTTAGCGTTGAATTATGTACCACGCCCTCTTAAATACCCCATAGAGGAATAGGATCGGCGGAAAACTTGCAAGCTAGTTGAGCTCTTGCCTTGTAGTAAATATGCGGCGTTTGATGAGCGCTCTAAGGTCGGCCTTATAGCTTCCTCGCTTCTGAGCCTCTAACGCGCGGATAGGCGGCACCCTCAAGGTAATCCAAGAGAGGACAAATTGTTATTTTATATTTGTATGAAATAGTGTTAGTTTGCTAAACGTTACTCGGGAGAAGGTTTTCCTTTTACAAAAACATGTTAGCTCAGCCAGTTTTCCCATAGTAGCATTTTAAAGTCAAATTTTGGATGTTTTTTGTTCGTATAGGTTTAAGCCGCAAAAACCAATGTACATAATGAAACGAAAAAATTTACTGTGAAACTACATGTCACGAGCCAATGCTTGACATGTTTTGAAATCAAGTAGAAAATAGTTTTGTATTTCCAAAAATAAATCCATAAGAGACAAAAAAGTTCACAATTTCAGAATGTTTTTAAATACAAAAGTATTTTGTAATGGATTAAAAAGTATGTCAAGCAGTAGCCCGTGACATGTAATTTCAGTGTGAATTTTTTTATTTCATTACGTTCATTTGTTTTTGTGGCGTATAAGAACTAAAAACGTGCACATTTTGACTTTGAAGTGCCATTGAAGGAAAACTGACTGAGCTAGTTTATTTTTTTTTTGTTAGAGGAAAATGTACTCCTAAGTAACCTCAACCAAACTAATACTGCTTCACACAAATACAAAATTACGATTACTCCCCACTTGGACACCCTTAAGGTGGCCGCCTGCCCGGGCCGCCGAGTGGCGTGTAGTGCTTGTGCCGTTACATGATATCCGAAAACCGCTCAACACACATTAGTGATGTCTGCTTAGGAATAGCATTCAAAGTACGTTTCAAGCGTGTACACCCACTTCAGGATCACCACTACTCATTAAAGCATATTTTCTAGCGGCAGAAAATAGCAAAAAATTGGTGTTTTTGCTGTCCTTTCCAAGTACGAAAATCTTAGCGCAGATACATTTAAAGTGTGCAGGCGTGTACAATACGCCCTTATAAGCTGTCCACGATAAGGTTAGCACTGCACTCTAAATCTGAATAATTGAATATTCACTGATTCACGCCGATATGGCGGCAGCAGTTTCAACAAATTGAAACAGTGAGAAACCACTGTGAAATCAGTGACTATTCACTGATTCCGATAAAGAGTGCCAACATTCCACAAGTTAATTAGTGAATGGCCACAGATTTCCCAGCAATTTTTCACTGATTCAATAAGTGAAAACTGTTCTATGAAAACTACTGGAAAAACAGTGAATATTCGCTGATTCACTTGTGACATGTTGGCACTCTTTAAGTAAATCAGTGAATATTCACTAATTAAACAGTTACTATATTCACTGATTCAAATTGTTGAAACTGCTCCATCCATTATCGTGAATGAGTGAATATTCACTAATTCAGATTTAGAATGTCCGTAAATCTTTCCAGCAGCCATTTTGTATCTGCCGTTACTGTTATTTGTTTATATGAAAACCTCCACGAAACTAAGAACCAGTATCATTGTTCACCACTCTGAATCTTTACGTCTATTGGGTCCAATAATGTATCAATCTTGGTCGTTGCAAGTGGTGAGAATTCAGTTTACAATGAGCATACTATATCTCTAATGCTTTATCATTAATTATGATAGCGTTCGCGTTCAATGTGTCATAGAGGCAAGTTGTCGGCAAGAAGATAGCATGTCAGTTCAGTGACTAACTCCTAGAGGCTAGGGAGACACGTGGTGCGCTTGTTGAGTCGTCCTTACCGCTTCCGCACTTAGGCCTCGAAAGCACGAAGTATGTCAACCTGCGTAAAATACGTTCACCCATGCGGCTACCTTAATAAATGTCCTTTAGGTCAATGATTTCCTCAAATATTCTTTCATTTCTCATTTCAACTGTTTAGGTGGTTGTATATGTTTTAATTCACAAAGGGAGTAAATATCGTCGTACCATCCCTAAATTTTTTTCTTTTTTTTTTTATTATATGCAACACTGTTTTTATTGCACAAAAATTTTTGGCTATATTGGCTTAGTAGTTAACTACGACGATTTAATCAACTAGAGGTCTGACATATACTACTTTCCTAGTCTACATTGTAGACCCAATTTTTTTTTATTATTATTGTGAAACAGTTTTACGATGTCTGCTTACTTAAATGGCTTGAAAATATAAATTTATCCATAGTCTGTAGAAATGGAATACCTATAATAGCCTTGTGTTGTCAACATTTTTTAATATCTTTTACATATTACTGTACTTTATAATACTGCAGTAACATGTGGTAAAAGTAAAAAATTTTGGCCATAAGGAACGCGCAATTTCAAAGCCGCTACTTGTCTTTGTCATGAGTAATTATGATTTACTGTGTTGCTTAGTTAAGTAGGTCCCGATTATTTTATCCTCGAATCATAACCGCACTAATTAAGACCCAGACTTTTGACATTTAAATTGGAGAAATACTGTATAGACCATATAACGTATTTCTGAATACACAGAAATATTTGCGTGGTATTTGAAGCTAGTTTTAAAAGTAGTGGACAATTTCATCAACTTCATAAATTGGACAGGCTTCACTCCTGACGATGTGTAGATGCTTCTTTCATGTCAGTATCTTCCAATGATAGATCCTACATTAAATGTTTGTCTGAATGAAAATTAAGAAAATTTGACTTCATAAAGGAGCCAACTCCAAATCGATATGTTCCGATAAGAACGTTGTACGAGTGAAAATTAAGGACACTTGATGAATTTTTAAGACGCAAACTTAAGGCCTCGCTCTTTAGTTTATCAGTGGTTTCGAAAATATTTTTTTTAACGCAAATGAATACATATAATATTGGAAATTATTTTAAAAACGCTGTGGAAAAATTGTGTATCGTATGACTGTATACAGGCTCAAATTTTTTCAAAGGACTAGACTTGGTGAAAAAATATTCGAGTTATTTTCAATTGTTTGAAGTAAATGAAAGATAGTGGCCTTAAAATCGAGATATTGCAATTATAAATACCAAGACTAAAGAAAATAGTGTTCGACTTACGAAGTTAAGGATGCCTGGGATTGTTACGGTGCCACCTTCAATATTATATGAAACCGTGTACGAAAGGAATTTGAGAGCAACATAATAATTTAACTGCATTTACTGATGTGATTGTATAAATCATGGCAATAGCTAGGGCCACGATTTTGTCGCGAAAAGATTTTTGCCCCACTTTGTTTCAGTGTCTCTCGTGTACATCGGCAGTTCTGTTTCAATGTTATTGGCAGCGTGTCTTTGTTCAGACACGTTTCTCACTTGACTGCACCAATCAGAATAAGAATATTGTGACTCCTTACGTCTGTAATTTGCCAAGGCAAGTGAGAGTAAAATCATCCAATTACGGGCGATGTAGCAGACCTGTAGACGTGCACATGACGCATCGAAACCAAATGTTGCAAAAATCTTTTCGCCGTAAAATCGTGGCTCTAGCAATAGATAAGGACCTTAACAGTTCGCGTTTTGTTTTTCGTACAGGCTTAAATTTAATTACTGTAAGTTCATGTTACATTTACAATTGGCACTCAACTCACGTGACACTTCCTGTAATGTCCTGAGCCAATAATAGAGAAGGATCTAAATACATGCCAAATCACGCTATAAAACTTTGTCAACGAGCAGCCAACGAGGATATCTGCCTTCTTATGTATACACTAGCAGTCCCCCGCGGCTTTGCTCGCGAGTATTATTCGTAACTGATAATATTTACTTTAATTGAAAAACCTCTTTGTACACAAGGTTGGTACTTCAGTCATCAAGTGTTAGAATGTCCAAGCGGCTAGTTGAACTAATTCTGCAGCAGGATAAGTAGCTATAGCTGTCCACGCGAAAATCAGTCTTAAGTTTGTCCCTGCCACTAACAGCGACTTCGCCTGGGCCTTATTTATAGCCCTGCCTATTTGACGTTGTGGGGTAGTTACAGACACCTAATGTAAGAGGTTAATCGAATGAGAAACATCTGTTTACCCTGTGCACAACCATTGGTGACGGTGCCCTCAATTATATATTTTCAAAATATTCACTTTAACTTTATTGACAATACAAAGTTTCAGAGGGTAAAGGTTTCGCGGAAACGTATTTGGTGCCCCAAACCTGAGATTAGTGAGATTATATATCGTCGGTTTACTGCCGAAAGTGACAAAGTCAAAATGAGATAAAATTATAAAAATGCTAGGAATATGTATATGTTGTTCACGAACAGTTGCCCAAGTTTAAAGTCTATACGTCGTTTCGTACTGTTGTGACACAGTATAGTAACATACCACATTTTTGTTAATATCTACAATTTAATACTGTTTTTAAACGAAATAGCATTTATGACTTAATCACTTTTGGCAGTATACTGACGATATGTCAGCTGATATTGTAGAGGAACCTAAGTGGAAAGCGAACTACAATTTTACCCCTTTTAAAGACTACATGAAAGTTGCACTTATTCGATCTGCCGTGTAGTTTTTGTGTGTCAGAATTGAACGTTTGCACGCAGCTTTTAACGGAATTCGAGCCCAGAACCTCCCGGAATTTAGACCTGAGTGACAAACAACTGCGTCACGTAACGTCGAAATAATTCATGAAAATAAAATTTATTGAAAAAAAAAAATCTGTGTCCTGGGCTCATAGAGGTTGTACAACACCACGTCTCGATAGGTTACTGTAGTGAAACTCCTGTATAAGTTGTTTCTCGCTGCTCGTTCCTGCTTTTCGGATCGTCTGCCTTGATTATTGACCAACTAAGTTTTATTCTTAATAATCACGTTTCTTATAAAAATAATTACACACATATTTTTTTTTTAAATATTTGCGTAAGCATCACTCTGACGCGAACAACACCTCAATAACGCTACTGGTTAGATAGATATCGTGGGTTGATGGAAAACAAATTTTGTGCTTTTTCACCCTTTTGGGTGTCGAATTTCAAAATATTTTAAATTTACATCTTAGACATTTGTATAAGTATCCAACTGAAGTGTAAATCACATCGCTAGCCCGTTCAGTTGAATTAAAATCGATCATTCACTAAAAAAACACATATCACCCTTGCACAGTATTGAGAAATCGAATTTCGAAAAATCTGAAAACTGTTTTGCGGTAATTTCAGTAATCATCATCCTGAAGCAAAAATTAATTGTATATCTCGACGGGTTCGATAGATATCGAGGATTTATCTAAAACAAGTTCAAGGTCTTTTCACCACTTAAGAGAGTAAATTTCGAAAAACCCTTGAATCACGTTTTAGAATATTTTATTGGTATCTCATGGACGTAAACACAACATTAGCCCGCTGGGTTCAAGATATATAGACGATTAATTGAAAACGCTTTTCACCACTTTTCCCCCCTTTTCACGTCCTTAGGTGGCGAATTTCGAAAATTCTTGAAATTACTTTTTAGGTATTTGAGTAAGCATCAATCCTAAACAAAAATCCCGTCTCTATATATAAAACTATGGGATCGATATATATCGCACGTGAGTCGAAAACTCATATTACCCCATTTTTAACAAGTTTAAGGCCGAATTCGGAAAATATATTTTAAATGGTACTTGGGATATTTACAAAAGCACCAATTTAAAGCAAAGAGTACTTCGATATCTCGATTGATTCGATATATATGGAAGGATAATCGAAAATACATTTCACGTATTTTCACCCCTTTAAATAAAGTATTTTGAAACGATTTTGAGTCCTGTCGTAGACATTTGTAAAAGTAACCAATTAAAGTTAAAATCATGACGATAGCCAATTGTGTTTCAAAGATAAAGACGATTCATTAAAAACACATTTTGCCCCTTTTTACTGCCTGGGGGTCGAATTTCAAAAAAACCTAAAACTACTTTTTGGGTATTTACGTAAGCAATATTTTAAAATGAATCTCAACTCTCTATCCCGAAGGGTTCGATAGATATCGATAGTTGATTGGGAACACATTTAAGGTCTTTTCAGCCCCTTAAAAGTTGAACTTCGAAAAATCCTTAAATTGGCTAATATGCTTTTTACGAGTGTCCTATTAAAGTAAAAATCATCATGATTGGCCATCGGGTTCGAGCTCTATCGACGTTTCTTCTGAAACACATTTCACCCCTTTTCACCCCCTTAGAGGTCGAATTTCGAAAAATCCCTTCTTAGTGCTCGCCTACGACCTGAAGGGAACCCCCACAAAAAATTTCACGATTCTAGGTCCAGTGGTTTGGGCTGCAGTTTGATATGTCAGTCAGTCAGTCAGTCAATCAGTCAGCTTTCATTTTTATATATAGAGATATATTCTTGAACGCTAGTGTTTAGGTCGGTGAACTAGCGAGGAATAACATGGTATTGTGACGTGTGTATCGTCACGTGTCAATGTATGACGTTTCAGCTTTTAGCTGTGTTTACAGTAGGATAGTCCTACTGATTGGCTATACGCTAATAATTTCTATATTTATAATTTATTATTTTTATACGCTGGCGTAAATATTTGTATCTAGAATAGTAATCTTTATTTAATAATTGTATATAGTGGTTTAATTTGGACGGGTGACGCTTGGTTTCGCCACAACTCGTGACTAGGTTGCTGGCGTCGTGTGCGCGGAAAGTATTACGCTGAGAGCCGTCAACTGGACTGGTCAGAGGGAACTGCGAGGCAAAGTGTGTCTCGTCTCTACCCACCTGAGGACATATGGTGTGGGGTCTGAGTATTTGTGGATTTGCTACAATATTAATTGATAATGTTACGACATTGGCAGCTTATCTTCTCACAAGCAGAACTTCGTTCTCGGCACGAGAGACCATCAAAATGGTAACCGCTCCTCGTCGTTATGCGTGTCCAATTCTACTGCAGGAGCGCCCCTCAGCGACGCCGGATATGACGTTGGATATGAACGCATCTTGAAAGAAGCCTCTACGTGAATAAAGTAGGGTGTTGACCAGTGTTTTGCCCTACTGGACGTGGGCGTAATTACTCTCAGTTTAAAGTGGAACTATTTGTCTGGCGAAGTAACTATAAGTAGCCATTTGATAGCCACCCGTCACTGAACATTGATTAGGTTGGACGCTATATTAAATGTAAGAACTTGAATCCCAAAACAATTGTAATAATTGTGTTCAGTAAATTTTAATAAATAGATTCGTAATGCCGGTTACATTATTTAACAGCAGATCTCAACGTTACATATTTGGACTGTCCAGAAATTATTTGGGTTGGGATTTAAAGGTTGCGCCATGTATTACATATCAGAAGGTGGCACTCTTGAAATTTTAAGCCCCACAAGCTGGAGGTCTCAGTATACAGTTCTTCCTTCAAATGGAACACACGGTGTTGCATAAAATATCAGCGTCCACATTACGGAAGTATTAAGATCGCAGAGTGTATGAACGTAGTTAAACTAGTGCACCCCAGACATCACTTGTGTGTTCATTTCTCTATGTTAGTTTCTCTACTCGGCTGCCAGCGTTATTTTTGTAAGCTCGGGGTAGCGGAATGTCGCGTCTCGTCTAATAGTCACTCGGGCTCGTTCTCCGCTGCGCCAATTTCTTCCCCCTCTCGACCCAATTCCTTCAGGAGACGAATCCCAGCGCCACATCAGCGCACACATCTTCTGCTAGACTTGGTGTTCGCCGCTGTATTATTTTATCCCCCCTCTCTTAGACAAAGCTTCCGCGAGGAAGGAATATGCCGTCTCCCCGACCCAACACGAATTTCGTCGCAGGAAGACTCTGTGGAAGTTATGGTGAGTTAAAACCACGAGGACGACACTGCGGGTGTTATGGTGAGCAAAGATCAGGAGGAAGACTCTGCGGGAGTTATGGCAAGTTAAAACCATGAGGGAGACACTGATGGTGTTATGGTGAGCGAGGATCAGGAGGAATACTCTGTGGGTGTTAAAGCGAGTTAAAACTACGATAAAGATACTGCGAGTGTTATGGTGAGCGAAGCTAAATAGGAAGACTCTGCGGGAGTTATGGCGAGTTAAAACCATGAGAAAGACACTGCGGGTGTTGTGGTGAGCGAAGATCAGGAGGAAGAGACTGCGGGTGTTATGGCGAGTTGAGACCATGAGGAAGACACTGCGGGTGTTATGGCGAGCTAAGACCAGGAGAAAGACATTGCAGGTTTTATGGCGAGCTAAGATCAGGGGGAAGACACTGAGACTGTATAGTGAGCTAAGACCAGGAAGAAGACACTGCGGGTGTTATGGCAAGCTAAGACTATAATGAAGACACTGCGAATGTTATGGCTCGTAAAGACCAGTTGAATGAACCTGCAAGTGTCATGGCGAGTTAAGACCGTTATCCATAATTTGTACTGTGTTTACTACAGTAACTGATTTATTCCTAAACAAGAGCAAATTTCGAAAAAATGTTCCCCAATTTTTATTAAAAACAACGTACACTATGTTAATGGTTTTCAAGATAAATTACACTAGGGTCTTAGCTAAATATGTAATTAAGGAAATTCCTATTAATTAACTAATTAACTGAATACATACACTTTTATCTAGAAAATATTAGACTGCATAGTAAAGATAATGTTTAACAAAACTGTAGAACAATTTGTCGATACCTGCTCTCGTTTAGGAATAAAAAAAATAACTATCATAAACTCAGTAGAAATTATGGATCGTGGCGAGAAAGAAGGCACTGCGTGTATTATGGCTAGTGGAAACCAGAAAGAAGACACTGTGGTTGTCGTGGTGAATATTAATAAGGAAGAAAAGTCTGCGATTGTAATGTAGAAAGTGAACCAGAAAAAAATCACTATGAGAGTTATTCTGAGAGGAATATACGACTAGGGCACTGTGAACGTTAAATTGAGTTACAAAAGACTTCTCAATCAAACTGCAGTCTTGCTGGAACGGTGGGAAAATAATTTTTAGGAGATTTTCTGTTGCAGTGATGCGAAGAAGACTTAAATGGCAGATGGTTCCTTCGATTTAAAACATCTAAATGTCTACAGAGCTACACAATTTGCGATTGCGTTTGACGTTGAAGCATTAGGATACATGACTAAATTTTGTCTATAAGTCTGTGTGTGCACAAAAATAGCAGTAACTAATTGCCTAAATCTTGCCATTGTTTTATTGTAAGAACTATGTTTAGCATACCAACGTTCACAATCGAATCAAATAAACATTGTCAAAATAATTCTGAAATTAAGTTTTAAAAATTCTTATAAACCAACTTGGTGAGGGTATCGCGACATAACTCAGTGCTGAATACATTAACTGAAGTGACATGTTTGTAAACTGGTAACTAAGAAAAGCTACAATAAAATACAGTTTTTTGGAAAACTTGTGAGAGTACCTATATATTTGTCTGAGTGACTACATTCTAACTTACAGTAAGAGGGGCTGATATTTTCGTACATTTTATTCCGACTTAAGACTTAACATTTTAGGTTTTTACGAAATTTCTGTAAGCAAAGCAAATGAACGAATGTTTTTTGTGATTTTTTTACAGCGGCATCAGGAAAGTTTATATTTCTTTCTGATAGCACAATATCTCCGCGCATTTGTGCAGTCTTGAGGTGTCCGTATACCTTAATCTAGTTCGCGTATTTAAGGCACAGAAGCGAAATTGCGATAAGGGTATGAACTAATGCCCGCGCTTTAAGCTCCTTTATTCTTAAGCTTGAGGGGCTTAACGGGCGCTCATTATTTCCCTACCACCGCTTGGAATACAGAATATTAATCTATTACTCCAGAGCGTTAATGAGTTAAAATTTGCAGTGAAATTACTTGCAAGACCCTCGAATTATTTAGAAGTCACGGAGATAGTACTTCTAGTGTTCGTGATAAATAAACAACTATCATGTGAGGAGCATACTTGAGAGCCAGGATATCACATCACAAATGCAGACATATGACTCGACGCTTGAAGGCATCTGTTTTCCCTGGTTGATGACATGGAATGAGGCCCTGAAATGAAGGTATGCCGGATCGAGAAGGGCGTGAGAAACGGGAGATCCTCGAGAAAGCCCAACCACCAGCTTCATCCCACATGCGAACATTCGAGGTCCAGCCCCTCCGGGAAACGGGCCCGGATTGCCGAGGTGGGAGGCGAGCAGTCTGACCACTCCGCCACCGCGGCCCCAATGTGTTTGATATTTAAAAATAATTCGACAATTCTCCGAAGTGAGTCTTCTTTTCTTGTATCGGTTCGTTAGCTACGTGTACGCTACAAAGCGTGGATTTCTAATCCACTGCAATGAGGTTCAACATTCAGGTAACTGGTCCCCTTAGAGTTTCTTCAGGCTGACCTCGTGAACCGAATACGACCTGAGGTGACCTGTGGGTACGTGCGAAAGTCGCTTGATTCCGCGTCTCCAGAGGCCACTTCCAGGAAGGAACTGTCCTCCCATCCGTCCCACGGGGTCTTCCTCGGCGGACGGGCAGAATCTCCCACCGCGGACGCGCACCAAGTCAAGATTATTCACGAGAGGTCCCCGTTTTCGTCGTCGGCTCGACTTCCCTTATATGACGAGTCACGTCGACCTTCCTACCAGTCCAGTCCTGGGAGGGTATGGCTTTTCAAAAAACCCGTACGGTACATTTGTCGTGTTCTAATTCACGTTTTGGTAGTTGATGACATTAGTTGATTAAGTTGTCAAAATTCGAAATTCTGTCAAAAATCGTTTTAACAATCAATCGTTGTGCGACATTATTGTATATAGTTTCTTTTGGTCATTCGAGTTATTATTGTTGTATGGATTTACTTCTTTCCGATAGCGAGACTATTAGAGACGGTTACAAACTACTTTACACAAGGATAGGAAATGGGACAGGAATCGGTCATGACTCTAGGTTAAAAAAACCTTCGCATTATTCGCTTGGAGCGATTTACTATAAAACCATGGAAAATCGAAGTCACGATGGCCGTAGCCGGGAAACGAACTTGGATTCTTTCGAATGCGAGTCCAGCATGTTACCGTTGCGCCCTCCTCACTTGCTGTGGGTTTTTACCAAGTAGGGCTGCAGGTGTAGAAAACTTTAGTGGGTTATTGATCCTACAAGCCACTGACACGCTGGTCTAAAGACGCCTTTTATTACTTGGTACTAACGAAATCTTCAATAATCAGTAGTTTTTTCATGGTCATTCGTCGACTGCGCCTTCGGTAAGAGTGTATATTTATGACTACGTGCTGCCCTATAAGTTATCAACCCAGCGCCTGCTGCTGATTGCATAAGTAAATATGTTTAATTTAGTGATTTCATTCCGAAAAGGTACAAGTATGTTTATTTACTCGTAATTTTCAAAGTATCCTCATTGAGTAAGTGCTCTTCATTAGTTACAAGTTGCAATTAATATAATTGAAACATTACATATAATGGTTTATATGTTATATAGTACATATGCTGTCCAGAAACAACAGCATACCATTTGAATTCTGGGCTAAATTGCAGACGAAAATAAGTGGTAAAATGTACGACGACATTTCACGCGCACAATGTGTCAACACTGTACGTTGAAGGGGGGGGGGGAGAGGAACTGTAACAAACAAATTTATATGCCAGCGTCACTTTTTTTTAGTTTGCCTTTATCTACAGAGAAGTTAAATCCAAAGTAAATAATGGGACCTAAGTGAGTCTCAGGACAGCTACAAGAAGAAAGTCGAAAGTATTTTTAATGCCGTTATCAAGAATATAAATAAATAATTATGAACATAATGTTCGGTGTGTAACAAAATCCTTTTCAGTTAAAATTTACAAAAAATTATTAAACTTGTTTGTCAAAATAATTTACGGCCATAAACAAATATAAAATCTAAAATATGTAGCTTGCGAATATTTATTGATCATATACAGGGTTGGTGATTCATCGCGGGAATACGTGATTGTTTGATAGGTTTTAACGTACGTTCAGTTTGTCAGAACCATTGTTTACGCTACTGGATGTCATCTGTACGTAAAACTGTATGTAACCCAATTCAACAGAACCAATGAGAACTCTACCACAGTAATATTAGACACTAGTGATTGATCTATAGACAACCATGTCGTGTCAGACAGTTATCATCCAATCATGCATATCGCAGAAAAATGCAGCGCTGCAATGGTGTTTTGGTGTAAAATCGCAAAAATGTCTCGCACATTTCTAAGCATACGTAAATACACGAAACGTGTTCATGGGTTTACAAAAATTGTTTGTGAGTATACATAAATATGTCTGTAGTTGTATGTTTCTAAGTAGTTCTTCAACATTTCCTAGTGTCAAGACTTTTTCTTGAGACTAGTTTCCAAAGAAATTTTGTTGCATAAAAGTACAAAAAAGTATAGGTTCTGTGTAATGCGTAGAGCAATAAAGAAAATCTGGTGGTCTACGCAAACATTGGCATTTGTGGACTCAGGGTCGCAGAATATCTGCGTAATAGTTAGGCGGTCGAGCCGGTGATTGGATTGGATTATTAAACGTCATCACCCACGAATTACGAGGCGAATTACGAGCACGCCGTTAAAATCAGGAAACCTCGCCTGACACGAATCTCCGAGCTTAATGACGTGAAATAAAACAGGCCCCAAACAAATACAACGAGGTACTGCAATCTGTATTGATTTGTTATAGATTTTTTCTGGAATGAATTATATTTTATATAAAGGTCTCGTTATCATTCTGAATGTTATTAATTGTTAATGTATTCATTCTTACACGAAACCTTATGTGACAAAATTCTCAAAATGCACGTGGATGTTAAAAACATACCGATCGAGTATAGATAGTTCTACGCGTTTCGTTTTGATGAGAAAACAATTCCCCTGAAGGAAGCTTGTCAATGTTTACCAGTATCGCGCAAAAGGCTCTGCAGTTGTGCCAACGTAGATTTTTGTAAATAAAAAAATAACATTTTGTGTGACTACTGAATCGAACATGCTTGTTACTGATTGAGTTACATACATTGGACATTTTTATTAGGCCACAGCCTACTCGGCATTTCATGGGCTGATAGCAGGACAATAATGATCGTTGAATAGTTTTGTGGGCGTGTCTTATGTGTTGGATCGTGTAAAATTTGCGTCCTTTACTTTAATGACACGCCAGGTAGTTTCACATTGTTGCAGAAACCTCAAAACCTTTTTAACAGAATGCTTAGAAAAAATTCAAGACTAACAGTAGTAATGCGTTGCATAATTCTTTGTAGGCGTTTTGCAAAAATACGCAGCGTTCCTTCGTAAAAAAAATACTTTGCTTGATTTTGGCTTATTTTCGTAACAAATTTGGTGTTATTTTGGGTGCAAAAATCTGAAATACTGTGAAGTTTATTGCTGCCGAAAAAATGACGTACAATTGATGATGTAATTGTGACAAAACACTGTAGGGATCATTCGACATTAAAATTATGTTTATATATATATATATATCTATATATATACATACATATAAAATCAACGTCACCGTAAAACTACTGGACATGTCCTTAAATTTACGTACATGACAGAAAGAAGTTTTTAATACTTACGAGTAGAACCACTGATTTTTGCACCAAGTTGTTTCTACGCCGCATGTGCGCAACTTCAACTCACTATGCTTCATGGTCAGTGATTGGAGGTCTGCTGGAGTTCCTCCGTCTGCACAACGTTTCCTCTGATTTCGTCTGTGTTGTTCCTGCCTGTGCTCACGTCCATTCGTGTCTCTAGTTATTTGTAGAGACAGGGAAAATTCACGGGTTCACTGACCTGTAGACTAGCCTTCAAGAATATTTGTGATCTGAAGATCAAAACTACTCACTTGCTGCTCGCTGACACAATTATATGGGCCTGAACTAGTTTCATTCTTATTATTGGCTCAGCGAATTCCAGGCTGTGTCAGATAGTCAAAAGCCAATTGCGGAATTGAAAGAAAGTTACAATCAGAAATCTTAACATGTGCCTGTAAGAAAACGCGAATTTTTCAGGTCACTAGTTATTTGTGTGGTCGTCGTCCTTCGGTCATTTGGTGCCTTTTTCACACACCTCTTTTTTGTTGGTTTTTATTTTTTCGTCTGTCTTTTGTTGTTGTTTTTTTTTTTTTTTTTTGTTATATCTCCAGCCGACTATATTCCACTTGGGAATTAATTTTGTGAGTTTTTTTTAAATCTGTTTTTGCCCTTGTGTCGCCTTATGGGATACGACTACATTCCTTTCAGGAATTATCTGTATGTTTCATGTCTGTTGACAACAGCTTACTGGCTTTTCTTACTTTGTTTTTTTTTATTGCGGTTTTTCAGCAATTAGGCAACATTCGCCCGCAGTGACGTATGTCCAAATAAAACTGTTCTCTTTATAACAGGGACCAATTACAGGAACCGTTAAAAGATCACATGGATGTTTTTAGCCCTTACACTCTAGTGTTCTACCCGTAAATCGCAGACGTGTGATTAGAAATATTTTTTCTCATAAAGATAGTAAAGGCTCAACACAACGACACACTGCAAATAACCACGAAGCAAAGATACACGTGGCACGTAAGACAACGAAAGAAGTTTTATGCAACATTTTTCACCAAAAATCAACACCTACAGTTACATAATCGTTACATTAGACGAATAAATACCCGCCACTCCCGAGAGTTACGCACGTCCATCGTTCTACCGCAAACACGCGCATTAACTCTGCAAACAAGCGTTTTAGTTTGTGAGCATACGCTATAGTCCGACACATTCGCTGTAGATTCCCGGAATATTAGCTCATGGTGTTTACTAAGGGGAAATATGGTGCACAATTTCACGAAAACAAAGCAATACTGTTTTGGCTGAATAATGTATTCTCGATGGAGGTAAACGGAAAATTGTGTTTGTATTCTGTCTAAAGTTTCTCAACGTGCTGTATTGAAATTACGATAATCTGCTGACCTTTGTTAACAGAATCCCTCTCCTGATTCATGAATGGTGAAAAAAAAGAACTTTGTAGCAACCACAAAATATTTTGTCATTGTGGCGTTGCCAAATGACTTGTTGGCGGAAAAAAAAATTCTTATTACCACCAGTTAAGTTTTGCAGTGACTACAAAGATTTTGTAATCACTACAAAAAAATTGGTGAGATCCACATTGACGTAACATTTTGTAGCCACATTTTTTTTTTTTTTTTTTTTTTTTTGCGTTTTACTCGTGTTTGTTTTATGCGAAATTGCGCGACTTTTCAGACCAAGCCTATATGTTTTATTTTTTAATTGGCAATGCTGTTGAAAACCTGTTTGGGAACCCTCAAAAACTATTTAAACTTGGTTCTCTACAGACTCGTGCGGCTGGAAAAATATCAACCAGATTCGTAAAACAAGCAGATAAGAATTCGTTTGAATTTACGCCATATGTTTCACAAATAAAATTTCTGGTTGAGCCGCTGTAACTACTCTTGAGAAATACTAAACTGCCATGAAAACAAAATAGCCGGCCTCCATAACGCAGTCGGTTAGGCACCAATCTGCGGTGCAAGAGGTCCAGGGTTCGAATCCCAGCTTGGGAATGGATGTTGCGTTGTCCCTTCACCTCACTTCCCCCTCATCAACTCTTAAGAGGGCGTGGTACATAATTCAACGTTAAACGCATTAATATAAAACTGTAGGTTTCTTGAAACCAATTCGCGAAAATTAAACAATAGCAATCCTAGACAATAGATTTAGCCAACATTTAAAAAAAAAGTTGTTTCTAGTGTTAGGAACTTCTAAAACACAATCACCGACGACGGAACCTAGTGCATTTAACTGCGGCGCTAGAGATCACGCGTAACGAATTAATAATTCTGGATAAATATTTACTCATAAAGTTGGCAAATACCATTATCAGGATTGTCAATGAGTACTTTATCCGCATTAGTTTCGAAAAAAGCGTAGAAATCAATTGATGTTTTCAGCGTTCATTTATCTACCACGCACTCTTAAGACCTTGTTGTAATAAAAGGGCCGTACCTCTCATTACGAAAATACTTGGCGTCAAGTGCTCTGCGTACAAAGGCGGATTGTTGATTCTTGCATCATTCCACACACTAAAAACACTTTCTTTCCTACAACAAAATGTTGACGCAAAAATAATTGTTTAAATATGACCCACTGCAAAACAAATTTGCCGCGTAGGAAATTTTTATTTGTGGAATTACGATAAAAATTGTCGTACCGTTATAATAGTTTTAATAGAAATCTTTATAGTGATATTATGTTTATTTTGAAAGAATTGATTTTGCTACAAATAAACTTATATTAGTTTCAAAGAGAAATGTTTAAAGAAAAACATTATTAACACCAGACGGTAATTTTTTATTATTATATTTTATTTTTATTTTTTTTTAGCTGTAAAATAAGATCTTCATTTGTTGTAAAAAAAATGGGTGGCTACAAAATGTTTTTATCAGTGTGATGTGGATCCAACTAATTTTTTGTACTGATTACAGCATTTGTTTGTAGCCACTACAGAACTATACAGGAGGCAGCAAAATATTGTTTTGGGTACCCAAAAATAATTGATGAGGTCTATAATGACAAAATAATTTGTGGTGATCACAAAAGTGATTTAGTACAGCTGTTAGAAGCGTCTTGTAGGATTTGCTGGTTTTCGCTTGGCTGTGGTTGATTTGCGCGATCTGGACTTTGTAACACGCATGCATAAGGGCGCGGTATACAGCAATTTTCATTACCATGTTTTTATTTTTATATTTGTACCAGATTTTTCCCCTCGTTTTAGACACAAAATGAGACTAAATTTTGCTCTTATAATATTTTTTTTATCTCGCATAGTTTTTGCGTAATGGCTTTTTAAAGTCAAAATTTGCATGTTTCCGTTTTAAGGACGACACTAAAACCAAATCATTTACCAAAGTGAAAAAATGCACAGTGAATAACGATGTTGTAGGCTACAAGTTCAACTATGTTAAACCACAAAATAAAATATTTTTGTATTTTAAAAATTATTGAATTGTTTAAATTTTAGTTTAAATTTCAGAATTTTTATTTAAATACAAAAAGTTTTTATTCTTTGTTTTTATGTACGTTTAATTGTAGCCTGCGACATCTTTATCCACTGTGATTTTGTTCGCAGTTTGGTGTATCTGTTGGTTTTAGTGTTGTCCTTAAAACGGTAACATGCTAAATTTTTTCTTTAACAGGCCATTATGCGAAAACTATGAGACAAAAAAAATTATAATAGCGCCAAATTTAGTCACATTTTGTGTCTAAAATAAGAAAAAAATATATGGTACAAATAAAAAATAAAAAATAAAAACATGGTGATTAAAATTGCTCTACATCGCGCCCTTAAGGTCGACGATTGCTCACTCACAATATTCCACTTCGCCTCTGTGTGTAAGGTGCATCGGCCCTAAGTCGTTTAGTCATCGACTTGCTGAGTTTCATTTTGTGCTGTGGTACAATTTTGAGGACCGGGTAGTAGATTAAAGTTTGATGCGCCCTAAATACCAATTTTCTGTACATACGTTTGAGAATTGCTCTTTCAGAGCAGGCGTAAGAAACGGAAACGCATAATGGGAATATCTAGTCTGGAATGTAAAGATTCTTAATACCACGTGTAGTGGTGTTAATATACTTCCTCTAGGAACCTTTAGGGAATAACTGGGAGGACTCTGTCGGTCCAATTCAAACTCAACATGTATATAAATATACACGGTCGGTTATTAGCTGCACGAGGTATAGACACAATCTTTGTGTCTGATGGTATGTATAATTATACTGAGACGACATGAACTGTTACGAACAGGTGCGGTATACGCCGGATATCTTGCATAATTCCACAAATATTACATAGGCAGAGATGTCATATCACGAAAATTTGCTCTACTAACATACACTTGAAAAATCTGCAGTTTCTTGCAACGTGTGTGATTGGTTGAAGTACGTCTGATTTAACGTAGCTGCCTGCAAACCAATAACAGGCATCAAATCATACAATAGCGGGATTCATACTGTATTAGACCAGTGGACTCCCAAAGTTTTTGGTCTTACGACCCCCTTTTGGGTACGAATTTAAACCGCGGCCCCTTTTTATGTACGATATTTAACCGCGACCTCCTCCATTTCAACAAATAGGCCTAATAGGGGAAAGGTGCCATCAATGGACCGGCTAAACAATTTATGTTACAGCGTAACAAACGATAAACCAAAATTGTTCAAAAATTTATACACACACACACACCTATATATATATATATATATATATATATATATATATATATATATATATATATATATATATATATGTGTGTGTGTGTGTGTGTATATATATATATATATATATGTGTGTGTGTGTATATATATAGGTGAATACCACTGGCTGACACCTTTAAAAACTATAAAATCAATTAGTTTTTTTCAAAAAAATTAAAAATAAGGGCAAATGGTCCATCGGTGGGTATAGGGTTCCACGAATGGACCAAGTAGTTTCCATGAATGGACCACTCTAAATATCTACCGTGTTTACAAGAAACGTGTCAACACTTGATTAACTACACAATTCAAACAATTAGCACTCATCTCCTGAACATTAGGTACTATATCGAGAAAATTTCAGAAAATTTCTTTAAAAATATCTAGGTTATAACATTTTAGAATCGCAAGACTTAGCCTATTGTAAGTAGCAGGGTTCATTTTTTTAAGTTTTGTGTTAATAACTCTAAATGAAAAATAAACACTTTAATATATGCAAAAAATACATTACTGGCAAGTGCTGCAAAATAACTTTTTCTTACCCTTTTTCACGCCAACACACACTACATGAAACAACTTTTTGCATGACATCCACTGTATCACATCGTCCTCATTTGCAGATTCGCAAATATCAGAAAACCGATATTATGTATCTGTACAAAGACCCTTTCGTTTTTTAGAGGCCGGTTGTTCAAGGGGTTTTTTAGCAGCGCACATTTTGGAAGACCTTTGGGATGCTTCTAAAACAGATTCGTATGGAGACCAAGTAAATTCAGCTGCTTTTTTGTGTCCCCGTTTTCTTCTTGCTTGCAAAGAAGGCGGCAGCTGATTTTGGAAGTGGAGATATTTGTTTTACTGACACAAAAGTAGATGATTATGTAAGTCTTAGGCCAGGTGTAGAAATTCAGACTTTACTGCATGTAGCTATGGCTATTCAATGCGCAACATACTATTTCATGTATATTTACGTTTTACGTATGACGGGATAGTATAACCTGCTTTTCCATTACTTTCGCATGCAAATTGCTAACTGTTATAATTAAATAAATCCCTACTTAGATTTTGTTTTGTTGTTTAATTTTTAAAAATGACTTTTTGACACTCTCAATCTCTTAAGTGTCAGTGGACGAAGGGAATTTTTTTATATCACAGAGAGATAGTGAAGTGTGTATTCTTTTCGTAAATAAACGCATCACAAACATTTGTAATAGTTACACAAGAAAAAATACTGAACGTACCACGCGACAACACGGCTCACGCGTCCGGTCCACTAACTCTTTAGATCACGACATACACAAAAAAATACTGAACGTACCACGCGACAACACGGCTCACGCGTCCGGTCCACTAACTCTTTAGATCACGACATACACAAAAAAATACTGAACGTACCACGCGACAACACGGCTCACGCGTCCG
>PNEQ01049238.1:0-10377 GCA_003012365.1 Medauroidea extradentata
TGGCCACACACGTTCAGATCGGCCTGTGCAGTTCGGGACTGTGCAGTTTTAACTAATTGTTTTTCCATCAGTCTCCGGCAGACTGTACAGTCCTTCAAAACTGCACAGTTCTGTGCCACACACGCTCCGTACATCCGGAAGGCCTGGCCTGCGCAGTTTTTCCTCTGAGGATTGCCGGAACGTGTGTGGGGCCCTTTATAAGCCAATAGATAATCGATTGTGGCCAGTGGGTGTATAGCACTGACAAGTCTAGGCTGCTGCCAGATGAATCCGCGAAATTGACGTACCTCTACTTATTGATATGAGACGTTACAGAGTCGAGCGGATCGTCAGCGCTCGTATGATTCCTACGCGACGGAAGAGTTGCGGGCGTATGAGGCCACTGGTCAAGTACGAGCTGACACAGTCGAGCGTACTCCGCGTCACGTAGCAGTAGTGTAGAGGC
Source organism: Medauroidea extradentata (assembly GCA_003012365.1). Lineage (NCBI taxonomy): Eukaryota > Metazoa > Arthropoda > Insecta > Phasmatodea > Phasmatidae > Medauroidea > Medauroidea extradentata. Next base: position 446 of record PNEQ01049238.1, read on the forward strand.
TGCACTGCGCAACGGTTGTGGACACGTAATGTTAGTTAGTGAAGTAGAAGAAATAATTTGTTAACGGGATCCATCATGTGATGATGATGAAAAAAAAAAAAATACGAATGAAAGCATGGAATGACATGGCAGAAAATATGGTTCCCTGTTTTGGAGAAAGAATACGGAACTGACGAATAAACAGAAAGCTCTTTCAGTGTATAATATTTAGATTTAAAATGATATATTTCACATTTAATGTAGGTGCTGGTGTTAATAGTGCGCCATATTTGCGGTTGCATTCTGTTGGCTATAATTATTAAGGAAATTAAATAAATCCCAAAATATATAAATACACAAATAAACACATTCTTACTTCGCGCTTCAACATAGACTAGACTACACAGTATAAAATACACGTAAATGGTCAAGTTATATACACCATACCGATAAACAGGTAGCAAAGTCGTATGCAACTAAAAATATGTGACTATGTAATGATAGCCAATTATATTGTATTATGTTACATGTTGTAAAATTGCATATTTCGATAGTTTGTATTTAACTGACAACACCTGATAGTTGTGTGCCATTCTAAATGTGTATGAATTATTAACATTTAAATTTACAGAATTCTGAAATTTCGCCAAAGGGTACAACCACTATTAAATAAGTTGTCACAAATGCTATTTATAGTCGAATTAAACGTCTTGTTACATGTCAGTAACACCAGTTCATTGTATTCAAAACCAGTAAGTGCATCATATCTTCAGAATTACGTCTACATAATTTTGATTAAGTTATGCAGTAGAAATGTTTCACAACTGACACAACTAAATCAACATATTCATAAAGCGGGTGATGAAAAAACCACCACTTGTTACTAAGAATTCCAAATGTGCATTCGATAAATCGGTGGGATTTAGTCGACGTACAATAGAAACATATTTTACAGTAGGTAAGATTTTTCTTGCATATAGTGAAATCACATATCGCGAGAGAGTAGATATTTCAACTGATACCGACACATAGAGAAAGAACAGAAACAAGTGTTTATATGCTGACAGAAACTTAGTAACATATATTAATAAGTGAGGAACTGAAGTAAAGTCATTTTGTTCAGTGCTTAGCATCTAGGGCTTTAGCGCTGAACAGCGTGACATGAGTATGGAGCAGCGTCGGAATCAGGGGAGGAGAAACGAGAGATCCCGAGAAAACCTACAGAGCAGCGGCATCGTTCGGCACGATTCCCGCGAGCGAAAATAAGTAAACCGACCCAGCCGGGCATCGAACCCGGATCGCCTTGGCGGGATGGGAGTGCCCTATCCACTGCATCAACAGCGGCCCCTGATAAGTGAGGAAGCAGAGGACGATCCTAGCTGTGAGACTGATATTACGGCCACAGATGTTTCCCAAACTAGAGATCAAGGACACAGCGAAAAAAATATCAAAAGTTGCTACGAAAATAAATGCGAAGATAGTGCGTTTTGTTTGCATCACTACTTCCAACTTTGCACACATTCAGTGCTGACCAAAAATTGTAGTTCCGTGCTAAAGTGCTAAATGCGTAAGAAAAATACAACACAATTTACATAAATACTTCCAAATAAATCTCGCTTCAAATAGTGTATTTCACTTACGTATAAGCTGTACATAAATTATTAACCTCGGAATATTCACACAGCTCGTCATTCCCATGTGCGGTTTCTACACGATATGGACTACCTGCAAGCCGCAGTCGACAAATGTGACATCTGAGACGAATCCCTCACTTAGTGTACACAAAGAGACCAACTTAGTTATCCGAATACAGACTCTGCGACATCTGTATCAATTGTCTCACAAGATACACGTCCACACAACGAGTATGTTTCATCCACAGATTTTTAGCCATAATAATTTATGTGTAACCTATCTGTCTTTCTGAAGTGATTTTAAGCTAATGCGTATAAAATTTACCTATAACTGAGTAACTAAAATTAAAGTAACATGTTTAATACTTATCTACTTTATGCAATCATACCCACAGGACTACGCGCTGCTGCAAGGATTCGTCTCCATCAGATTCTATCTTCTCATAATATTCACAGTCTTCAGAGCTAATTTTTACTTGGCTGAAGGTTACAATAAATCTCTCTATAGGAGATACAGGTATCAAGTTGACATTATACATGTATAGACTGGATGCAATTTCATCGATGAGTTCATGAAAAGATGCGATCAACATACGAAAATAATTTTAATAAATAGGTTTTCGACTTTACAAGAAATCACTGCATACCGCCATGAAAGCAGCACTGCCATGATTTATCGGATGAATCCAGAAACGCGGTTTTCTTGTTTGTTCCTCTCTTCAGCTAAACAATATCCAGCAACAAAATTATCTTCGAAAAACGGCCATCAACTTAGCTTTCCGCATAGCATACGCCCAGCTGTGTAAACACTTCCTTTCCGTCCGCCCTAAGCCCGCGCAACGCGTAGTGCATAGCATACGCGCGACTGTGTAGCCTAATTCTCATAGATAGATTTCATTCCGGTATTTATAAGTTACTATGTGCTTTTGCAGCGGCCTACTGCTTGAATTCCTTGAATGTGCCCTTCACTCAGCAGCTGCCACTCGCCATATTAGCTGGCGCGCAGTGTAATACCATTCCATGTGTTGTGTTTGAATGTATGCTAAGTAATACACATTATCTGATTTCTAAGATTTCACTTACTGGATTTAGGTTTTAAATATATACGGGTCTTCCGGGAGCAGACGTTAATAAAAAGGCGGATGATAGAGGGGTTCAAGACCTACCAAATAAACCAAAGTTGTATCATCTGATTCGCAACCGTGTAAAAGTTATCAATTTTTAAAGAAAATTTGCTGCACTCTACCTTGAACTAAATATTTACTGATGGTTGAAAAAGTAATGGTCCAAGTGTAACGAAATTTGTATACTTCAAAGGTGATTAGTGTCGTCACATTTTAAAACACATTTCACGTCACTGAGAGTAAAGCTTCGTGATGTAAAAAAATCACTTTCACAAAAGTTGTGTTAGGTTCGGAAAGATGCCAGTTTGTACGAGGTAAAAAAATATTAATGGATCACATAAGTGATAACCCGCCATTGGGAAAAAACTACCCCATAGTATTACCAATAAATTAGTAAAAAGCAACATTTTAAATTAACGAAGTTGATACAGCAAATGTGAAAACATAATGTAATGCAGCAGATTCACACAATGTAAAAATGAGCAATAAGGTTTAAATTATTATGTGAGTAAATAATTTTACGTAACTTAATTGAATTAAAATTAATACACTGTGTTTTAAATTTTTAAAATGTATTTTGAATGTATTATGTTTAATTTGTGAGGATTAAATTAAATATTATTAAGTCAGTTATTTTATTAATCCAAACTGATTCTATCGAAACAAAAAGTTAAGATAAACTAATTACATCACCAGATACCCTTACATAATAGCTGCTTCATATTCACAATGGCCGCGTTTATGTAGAGGGTAGTGCGCTCGCCTCCCGTCATAGCGAACAGGGTGTAATACCTGAATAGCCTCACAAGCATATTCTCTACATGTGGGAATTGTGGCTAATACATGAAGATTGCCTGGTAGGTGGTCCTTTCGTGTACCCCTGTTTTCCGTTCCAGTTCCACTCCAGGCTCACATTATTCATCACTATGGTGGTGGGAGTGAACGTGTGGGTAATACGGCAATTTAAAAACGAGGAGTTAAGAGTAGATGAGAATGACATGAGGTGAAGGACAACATAACAAACATGCCCGGGCCCAGATGCGAACTGTGGACCCCTCGCACCACAGACTGACTCCTTACCGAGTGCGCTACGAGTGCCGTCACCTTCATCGGCTTACAAGACATCGCTGTCAAGAGCTGCACAAACATTTCCATTACAATACTTTCGTTTCGATCGGATCGAAATCTTGCATTGTTTCTCGACTAGAAAATAGTGTTTGTTAGTATATCATATGATCTGCTGCAAGACATGTTGTGATTGTACACAACTGTATACCCTAGATGTACCACACATTAACAAATAGTATGCATGAAAATATGTGGTATAGTTAATAAAATGCAGTGAATATGCTGGTGAGGCTATTCAGGAATTACACCCAGTTCGCAACGATGGGAGGCGAGCGCACTAGCCTCTACATAACCGCGGCCGCTGTGAATATAAAGCAGCAACTATGTAAGGGAGTCTGGTGATGTAATGCGTTTAAATTAACTCCTAGTTCGATAGTATCTATTTTGTTTAGTGAAATAACTGACTATCACCATTTTTATTAATAAAATTTCATTTTATCATCACAAATTAAACGTATTGCATTCTAAATACATTTTATTAATTACAAACAATGTGAATTATTTTATTTCAATAAAGTTGCGTTTAATTATTCACTCACATACTAATTTAAATCATATTGCAGTTTTTACATTGAATGAATCTGCTGCATTACGTTATGTTTTCACATTTACTGCATCGAGGTTCGTTAATTTACAATATTGGTTTTTACTAAATAATTGGCCATATTATTGGGCAGTTTTTTCAACGGCGTCTTTCAGAACCGAACACAACTACTGTGAAAGTGAATTTTTTTTGCACAACGAAGGTGTACTCTCAGTGACATGAAATGTGTTTTAAAACGTGACGAAACTAATCACCTTTTGTGTATACAAATTTCGCTCCACTTGGACCATTACTTTTTCCACCATCAGTAAATGTTTAGCTCAGGGAAGAGGACAGCTAACTTTTCTTTAAAAATACATAACTTTTTGACGGTTGCGAATCGGATTATACAAGTTCGGTTTATTTGGTTGGTCTTGAGTCCTTCTATCACCCGCCTCTTTATTGACGTCTACTCCCGGAACATCCTGTGTGTATATATATATATATATATATATATATATATATATATATATATATATATATATATATATGCGTGTGTATGTACATATACATAAATACATACGTACACATACACACTTCAACAATAAGCGATTGGAACGAAATGTTATCTTAGAAGTGTTAATATTCGTGTATTTATTCAACTAGCGCTAATTCTCGTACTTTCAACGTGTAAAGAAGTAGCATGTCATAATGATACGATATTTAATATTTACATATCTTCAATAGCATACCAAATTTTAGGTAATTTGCATTCACAGTGAACTAAGTAGGTTCATAGTTGTGCTAGTAACTTATTTTTAAAATGAACATAATCTGCTGTCGAGGAATGTTACTATCATATTGCTAAATACTGTATGTGTACCGAGTATGAAACGAACCAGGTAGGGTATTCGAAAATTATTAGCGATACACACACTCTTATCAAGTCACAAAAAGTAAAATTAGATCATGTGCCTATCTTCTACTGTTCCGAAATTAAGAATAAATTAGGAGGGAAAGTGTCATAATGTTATCTTAAAGTGAACTTTTAAACATGGTTCAAAACGTATTTTTCGTAAAAGACAGCACCTATTGTATAGATTTTTTTTTTTCCAAAATTTCGTGACGTTTTAATGGAGTACTAGTACAGACGCACATATTAACACAAACACACACACACACAAATATATATATATACATATATTCGGACATATTTCAAACAACATGTGTCAGTCCATGACTACGCAAAGTACACAAAGAAATGTAAAGGTAAATTGTAACTAGCAAGCAGGTAAAAACAAGGCCAGAAGAAAGTGACATGTAATAGAACGGATTACTACAGTTTTAAGCTGCTCTCCTGCAATGACCTATGTTCACAGTACACGCATGTCGAGTATAGTTACAGTCAGTTCGGGAGAACGTGCTCACTCAACAAAGCCCTGCTAAAGTTCTATTTCATTCAATTCGTATCTTTCCGCGCGTAACGGCTAACGACAGCACATGCCTAACCTATCTGGACACCTAACTTGATGTTTGCACGTGTAAGATAAATTGTGCAGTCGGTATGAAACGATACAGTTTAATAAAAAAAAGTTCATTAATTATAATAAATACAATTTCGTATATTTCGGTTGATTTTGATTCTGTATAGTTGTATTTAAATGGGAAAATATACGGAACTATATTATGTTTTTCACTGCTAACCATACATGCAGTAAGGCTATTATACTTGATGCTGATTTATTTGCAGCGACGGCTAGTGATATTTTTTAAATGTGAAATTTTTAGTGCTCACTTTATCCCGAATGACCTATACAACCCTTTTTGATCTTTTCATTTAATGCCAAAGCTTTAATGTGTAAAAGTATGTTTGCTTACGAAGAATGTACAATCTATATTGTTGCGTGTTGGTCGGGCAGCAGGCACATTACATCATGCTGGGTGATCAGCCCTGTGAGTCAACCAGTAATGGCATGGGTTTTCGCAGCTATGTCGCATCTCCCGAGAGACGTCACTGGGTTTCCCCGATGACGCCAGTGCGAATACGTGACTATCAACAGTCACGAGTGAGGTGGTGTCTATTTTTAGACCACAGGTCACCATGATTTCATCAACCATTGACGTCATTGAAGGGGCCGTATAAAAAAATCGGAACTGCGCAACATGAGTCAGTCTAGTATGGCAGTATGGAAGAGAGTCGGGAAGAGTCAGTCTTGTGTAGTCTTGTGATAGTCTTGTGAGTCCGAGTGAGTGAGACCGAGAGAGGTGTGAGGCATCGAGCGCCCCTAGGGGTGGTGTTGCCACTGGGGTGGCGATGGGCGTCGTGAGAAGTGACGGGCCGCCTTGGGGGCGGTATCACGACGGCGTCGAGGCTAGTGTAACATCGACGGAGCTGGCGAGGTGTGGCGTCTTGAGGATGCCAACACGGCGGCGGTAGTCTGTGTCGAGTCTGAGTAACATCAACGCCCTGCAGAAGGGACAGACAGCACTAAGGTGTTGTGTGTCGGCACGACTGAGCTGACGAAGTATGGCGTCTGGAGGATGGCAGCACGATGGCAGTGGTCAGTGTCGAGGCTGTGTGACGCCAGCGAGCTGCAGGGTGGACGAACAACACTTGTGGTGTTGTGTTGGAGTGCTGCAGAGGTGGTGAGCTGTGGAGAACAACACTGACGGTGCTGTGTCGAGGAGGGCAGTAACTGGTGACTTGAGGAGACTGTCTACCTGGTGATTCAAGAGAAGAAGTGCTTCGAGAGATCGCTATTGGTACTGCTCGGAGGAGGTGTTAAGCTTGTGCAGAGAGGCTGGTGAAGGCATCTTGGTGATGTCAGGAAGACATCTTGGTGATGTCAGGAAGACATCTTGGTGATGTCAGGAAGATGTCTTGGTGACGTCGGAGTCTACTGCGAGGCTACAGGCACATACCTTCGGAGCAGTACTGGGTGAGACAAGAAGGCTTCTGCTGCGGGTCGACAGGTAAAGAAGAGGTGTGCGACGGGAGTCGAACCGAAGACTTCAAGAGTGAAGACAGTGGTGCACTCTGGGTGATGCACTGTACATGGTGAGCCATCCTCCCTTAGGACTGTTAAGGTTGTACATTGTCATTTGAGTAACTGTTGATTGGATATATGACAGATTTTGTGATTTGTAGCGTTTAATTAATTAATCGTAAATATTCTTGTGCTTTAATTGTCTAAGTAAATTAACGTTCTGTGGAACAGTACTAATTGTGTGCGTAATTAATTGTGTTGTGAGAGTTATAGTTGATTACTGTTTTGTGTATTTCATAGCTTTGTGAGCTATTAAATCCAGTACTTGATTTAACTCTTTTATTTATAATTATAGGACCTCTATCCCAAAAGAACTCATGGGAATTGCCCACATTGAAAAGTTTGTGTTCTTCAAACTTGTAACAATATGTTTTAATTTGTCGATTGTACTATATATTACCATTGGATTTCTTCGTTAGCTTACATAACAAAAATCCCCGTGATGCGAGGATTAACAATGTAAGTCAAGTTCAATCTTCTATCAAGTTCAATTCACGAAACTAAATTTAACATTTATATATTTCTTTCATTTTATTGAATTATAAATATTCATACGTAGTAGCGACTGAAATCTTGCTTAATGATTTCTCAGAAAGATTTCGCAGGAAGCGTGGAAAATTATTTTTGCGGAAGTAACAAGACGAAAGTAATAGAAAGCAGCGAGACAGGAAACTTAATCACCATGTTTTCAATTCAAAAGAAGTCTTAAACTTCTTTAGTTAAATATCCAGGTTTTTTACGTGAGGAAAATTCCATTCCTCCAGTTACATTTAGATTTGTCGTTTTAACTTTCTTGCTGAAAAGGGAGTTACTACATTATTGTTCTTGTACGACTCGAGCCAACGACATTGCACAAATCTGCCGAAATTACGCAGATTATTACATTTTCGTGTATTAGCTCGTGTAAATTTTTTAATTATTTTTTATTTTATTTATTTATTTATTTTTTTGTTTCCTACTTGTCATCTCCTCTGTACAATCTTACTGAACCTAATTTTTGAATGGTAGTTCTAGTTATACTGAAAATCAACCAGTACGGGTGAAAAATAAGTTTTTTTTTTACTCTTAACAATTTTTTATACACAAGAATTGTTGGTTACTTAAGGGCGCTGTTAGCCTCAGTTTTCAACGCCGTGTATTACTTTTATATTTGTACCAGATATTTTTTTCTCATTTTATACACACATTGTGAAGAAAATTTTTGTATCTCGTATATTTTTTTGTGAAATGAGTCTAAAACGTCAAAATTTGCACTTTACGGTTTTATGCACGTCACTAAAACAAATTGACATACCAAACCGAAAAAATTCACTGTGTACAACAGTGTTGTAGGCTGTGATTTGACATATATAAAACAAAAAATAAAATATATTTGTATATAGTAAAAATGCTGAATTTTAAAATAAAAAAAAGAAAATTTCAACAATTTATTAAAAATACAAATCTATATATTTCTTTTTATTTATATGTGTAAAATCATTACATAACATGTTTCTCTAATGTTAAGCTACGATCGTCAACGATGTTATTAAGAGTCAGAGTATGTTTTTAAGTATTTCATTAAATATATTATATTTTTAGGTAAATGTTAAAATCCGATTATCTGTAAATTTTCGTCTTTTTATCGCCTGTGCATGATTTAAATGAGCGTTTTAAATTCGGATCACCTTTAATGCAACATAAGTAGTGTAGTATAGCCGATTCTATTGCAGGAGCCTAGGAGCGGGATCCGGGATCTGTTCAGCATGTGTCTCGTAATTAAATGTGTACGGTCTACCCACTAAGTTGGTTAATGTCCGTTGTCTTGATACCTAGCTACCCTCATTGGCTCCACCTTCTATCTTGTTTTTTTTTTAATTAGTTTTATTGTTGTCCTCTAGGTAGGGCTGCCAGTAGTTACCGATCGTCTCCTAGATGGCGTTAATTATTAAGACATTAGTGCTGAGTCTTTCCACCAGAAGAGCTAGTAGCTATACCAGTCGTATTGGTTCCAGTGTCGTCTGCTAGATAGCATTAGTGTTGTATGTACTACTGGTTTAGTCCGTCTCTGTTTTCAAGTATCACCATTAAGAGCGCTACCGCACCTAACCTAACTTAACCTGGCCTGTCCTTCTAACAAGTTACATGTCTAGCCTTGTTTCTGTTCTTCCTTTAACCTAACACTTATTTCCCCTTTTATGTCTGTCTTGTATCATAGTATACTGCTAGGAATTCTTCTAGTATGTTGCATTCTCGTAAGGCGTTGAATATCTTCCACTCGTGTAGGTCATAGAGTTTTTTTTTCTGTAAGGTGTTTACAAGTAGTGTAGGGTAGTATTATTTTACCTCTAGAAATAAATGTCTTCTTCTAATTCTTGTAATACGTTATTCTTGCTATGATTTGTTAGGGCTTGGTAGAATTTAAGTTACGGCTAGGCCATTTATTTAATATGTTTTAAATGCTGAAATCATAACTTAACCTGACCTAACCTGACCTCCTACCATGTTACATATCTAA
>PNEQ01049239.1:0-10376 GCA_003012365.1 Medauroidea extradentata
TACTTACGGTCATCTAGCTGCTATGTGAAGACACTGGTGACGTGCTGTGAAGTGAGAATTATAAAGGAAATATATTTTAATATGAAGGATAAGAAAGGGGTGGTAAAGTTAGGAGAGGGGGGTGGAGGGGGGTGTAGTAGTTTGAGCTGGTTATAACACGAGTGACGTAGAGTGGGGAAAGTAGAGGGAAGGGGGGGAGAAATCGTCACGTGACTAACAGCCAATTAAAATAAAGTACTGGATAGGGGAGGGGAGGGGGGATAAGTTAATATATACATGTAAAAAGTGGTGGGGGACGTCAGTGTGTCGATGGAGCTCGTCCGGGTAAGACGTGTCGGTAGTTGATTTAATTAAATAATTTTATATAAAAAGTTTTTTATTAAATAGTTTTTTATTAAAAAGTTTTTTACTTAAAAGTTTTTTATTAAAAAGTTTTTTATGAAAAATTTTATTTATTAAATACGCGCAGGGTTATTATAGAATGCGAAATCGAAATTTTTTTGGAAGAAACATCAAGATGGCGGCCGGAAACAAGATGGCGTCCGGAATCAAGATGGTGGTAATATTTTTTTTCGAAATTTTTTGAAATTTTAAAATTTTTTCGAAAATTTTGAATTTTTGAAATTTTTTTGAAATTTTCGAAATTTTGGAAAATGTTGGTAATTTGACACTCAAGGTCAAGGTCAATGTTAAAGGTCAAGGTCAAGGTCACTGTCATCTAACATGGCGGCCGGAGACGTGACGTCACAACATGGCGGACAAATCCTCACTCGGCAGAAATCCTCACACCGGCTCCTGTCCCGGAACCGGCCAAATCATACTACTAGTGTAAACTAATAAACATAATGTTAAGGGAGGAAAGACCCACTGAATATTGCATTTGAAAATATTATTTTCTTAAAAAATTGCCGATTAAGTGACACAAAAAAAAAACATTATTTTTAAGCATTGAAGATTCCAATAGCCTTAATTAATGCCCACAGTAGTGTATTGTTATATCACGTTGTTTCCCATATTTTGTAGGCAGAAAAATGTGGTTTTAAAACTCGATATTCGACGGTTTATTACTCCGTTAGTGCTTAATTAATACTAAGTTTATGTAAAAAGTGCAAACATATATTCTGCGTATTTTATGTAAAGTATGTCCGTGTTCTTCGGAAACATTCTGTATGTTAAGGCCTATTATTTATAGTTCTAACTATTTATTACAAATTTATCTTACGGTCCCGGTTTTTCCGCACTTTACCTACTAGAAAATTGCTACCATGAAATCCATTGTTTTATATGTGAGTTAGACACTCAGTTCAGACACTGGCATGTGGTTTTGTAGGATGGCATTTTGTGTGCAAATTGCATTCAGGTGCTGATAAAGTGTGTGAAGAAAGCTTGGCTGATGTTACTGATGTAGCTGATGATAGTGTTAATACTGTCAACGATGTACTCCACAGAGGAAACAATTTATGTGTGACTGATTATTGTTCAACTGAGATTGGAAGTGCGTACGAAGAATCCAATATTATTCCAAATGAAGCTGTTGAGAATACGATTGCAACGAATGAAGAGAATGATCGCGCTGATTTACACTTCAACGATGCAAAAACAGAACTACAAAACGTTAGTTCACAACATCACCAGAATAGTATAAAGCCCGTATGTTCAGAACAAAATGAAGATTCTAAAAGCGAAATTAGAAATATGTCCAGTGGCCCAGCCAATTGTAGCACTTGAATAGTATTAGTTAGCATTTCGTGGCCACAGGGAAGGATTGAATGACATTTCATGTGGCAAGATTCTTAATCTGGTGAAAATGATGGGCAAATATTGCCCAAATTTACATAACATCTTGTATCAATAAGCACAATGAGAAATAAGGTTAACTTCATAAGCAGGCAAAGACAGAATCAACTCATTTATTCTGTTGCTAAAAACATCAAAAGTACCATCGTGGAAGTCTTGAAAGTCGCACCCTTCTTTAGTATTTCTACTGACACTTCTCGCGATGACGCGATACTGCAGGAAAAGGGCAAGTTTCTTTATTGACCGTTACGTCAACAAAAATTCAGGTTCTGTTTGCGAACGTTTGATTACTTTGAAAGAATCTCCATTGACAACATGGCGTGATTTATTTGCTGTATTCGAGAATGTTAGCTCGGAGCTATCATTGGACTGGATAACTACCTGTTAGGCCAGTCGTATGATGGCACTGCTAATATGCAAGGGAATGTGGAATGTCTGAAATCACACATACTTAAACTCGAATAGTGGTATGTGCCGCAAAATCTGCACAAGCAGTATATTTCAGTCGCTGATATTAGGTAGAATCCGTCTGCAATATTCATATGGTGTTGTGCTCACCGATTAAATCTGGCTGTCTCTAATTGCTTGAATGCTGTAGATCTTTTTGGCCTTCTTGAATCGCTGTTTGATTTCATTGGTTCCAGCAAAAATGGAATAGTTGTATTTGAAAAACATCAGAAAGAACAGTACCCAGGCAAGCAAATACGGCGGTTAAAGCGAGTTTCCACCACTCGTTAGATGTCGCAAGCTTCTGTTTTGGATGTGGTGACAAATCTGCTGCTCACCTTGCAGGTTGTTTAAATGGACGTCTCTTGTCGCGTTGCTTCATAATTACAGTCTTTCTCTATCTAAAAATATTTTAGATTCTTTTACCAGTTTATGCAGTTTTGGATAGTCCAGACCTTGACTTTCTAGCAGCCGCCCACAATGTCGAAAAAGTGCGCGCATCTATTCAAGATCTAAGGACAGACAAAGCATTTCGAAATATCCTTAAAGCTTCAGATGCTTTCGTTGAAGCTCGTGAAGAGGAATTTGAGTTTGCACCTCTCCTAACTACGCATGTTCGCCCGAAGAAATTGATGTTAGAAGAGAAAGCTACGTATGAACATATCGAAAATCCAAACGAAATAATGAAAATTGACACTTACTTCTACTCTCAGGACACAATAAGTTCCAGCTTTTCAAAATTCTTTTGTGCTGATGTTTCAGGAGTATACAAATACCTCGATATTTTCAGCAGAAAATCTTTGAAACAATTGAGTGAAAACCATTAATGAATTACCTCAAGATACCTTCAAAACTTTATGCAGTCTTTATGGCAAATGTTTTGATTTGTGCGACCTTCAGCGGGAATATCTAATGTTTTTTCAATCATATTTTGCCTTTGAGAAGACAGCTAAGTTGCCTGAACAGCTGCACAATCACATGGAAGAAGAATTGACTGATAACTACGAAGTTGATGATAACTGGCGGCGGGAAGCATTTTACACAGCTGCACAAAGAAGCTTGGAACGCAGGAAGCATGTTTATGATCTTCAAAATTCTGCTTCTCTCTGGTTTGAAAAGCGTTTTTCCCACTTTGTATACGGCTGTGCATATAGCTCTTACTCTTCCAGTAACTAGTGTGTCAACTGAGCGTACCTTCTCTAAACTGAAACTAATAAGACTTGTCTAAGAAACACAATGTCCGAAGTACGGCTTGAAGCACTGTTGATAATAGCGTGCTAGCATGATGTTCTTGTGGACTGTAATGAAGTCATTGAAACATTTGCATCACATTCTATAACTCTGTCGAACAGTTTAACGTCTCGTACATGAAAATGCTTATTATAGTTTTACTTTTTCCGTTTACATATTTGTGGCAATTGTTTAGACCTATAGAGATATTGAAGTAGCATTTAAATTTTTTAAAAGTATCTTGATAAAACTAAACATGACTTTGTTGGTAGATTATTTTGTGTTATCTAATCTCCTTTTAAAAATTTTATAACAAATATTTTATCTAGAAATGTAGGGTTGAAGCACTAAGGATATTATCACGCGAACGTGAACTCTAAGAAAGTCATTTAATCAATTGCATCATATTCTATAAGTATGTTTGTATATAGTAACTTCTCATAAATGAAAATATCAAGCTTCTTCTGCACAGTTGTATTCGTTATTAATACATTACTAAACCTACTTTTTATTTTGAAACATCTGAGTAGGAAAAATAATTTAAGAGATTGCGAATTTTTGAACTATTTGAATTTTATCACAGATATTTTATGAAGAAATGTATTATTACATTTTTTCTTCTTTCTTTGATAGTGTATCACCCGCATGAATTATGTACATTTATTCTATCGGCAGATGCCGTTGTTTAAAATAGAATTTTGATTAATATTGACTTCTGTAACTGAACAATTTCGTGCTCCATATTAGTACCATAATGAATTATAATGATGGTAATTGAGTGAAGAATTTAGTGTTGAAATCGCACTTAAACTCAGCGTTCTAAAATAAATGGCGTGTGGTAGAAAATTTTTATGCTTAGCACGGGGCCAATATTTTACATAATATAGGCTATAGTTTCCATTAACATTCTTATAAATATTTATAAAAAAATGTACAAACGTCTGAGAGCATACACTTATTTTTGACAAATCTTGACGTCTCTGTATGCAGTGGTGTGCTAAACTGGCATGCAGTGATCTATTTAATTAGCAGACAAAGAGTTAAATTATTAAATTAATTTAGATTTAGTATTAACATGGTTAAGGCTTCGGGTTTGGTAAAGGTATCTTAAAAATTTTTTCACTGAAGCAAACTATATAATTAAAAATTTTACAGTTTCCAGCGCCAACTGTTTAGTAATGTTCTGGTTTGTAAACACCTTAAATAGCATTTTGCACCTAAAAATCCAAAATTTTCCGGAGGAAGTCCCCGGACCACCCGCTTTTGCTTGGGTATGGAGTATATCTATTTATTGGGGTGGGTGGGTAGTCAAACCACATTTTCTCTGCATCACTCTAGGAGTAGTTGGCAGCCACTGGCTGAAAGTCAACAACTAATAAACACTGCAAAGTACCAGTACTATAACAAGGTAAGATGATAGACGTAGTGTGGACCAATAGGAGAACGGATGTTATAAATACAGGTACCAATATAATTGACTTCTCTGTAGTTGTGCTTATAACATGTTCTGAGATCCAAGACATATGTGGAGCGCTCAAAGTAATACAATTCACTATGGTTTCAAATTGTGTACGTTGCGCGTATGGAAGGTTTTTCTTGGTTTCACAGACATATCTATATATCCATGGAAATGCGTACACTATTTTGTTTTTTGTTTTCAAAACGCAAAAAAAAAAAAAAAAAAAAAAAAAAATATGTTGAAGGAAGAAATTCTATGAAATTCAATAACGAACGATCCTATTACTTCTTTTGTTAAATAAATCAAAATGTGTTTGACACTGTGTAAGAAGAAAATTTGTTAGAAAATGAAATCGTTATTATCTGTAGTTGTGAACAACAACCATTATGTGGGTAAATATATTTAGAGTTTATTATTTCGTTTACTTTCAATAAAGATTTTAGTTCGTCTGGTTTTTCGACTGAATCATTCGTACATTTAAACTAGAAATGCGTGCATGAAACACATATACTTTGGATTTATATAAATTACTTAAGTGTTAATTCAAAACACTTAAACTGATTCCAAGAGCTCTGTAAGTAAATGATCCAGCAAGGTTGTTTTAGGTTACCTGAGGGATGTATACATTCAGGTAGAGACAATCCTCAGACATTTTTGCATTGGTGTTGGATGTGTCAGACTGTGGACAATATGTTCCTTGTTCAGTAGCATCTCTCTCACCGGTCCACGGCTTGACTGGTCGAGGAGACTGCAACAATATATGTACATGGGGACCAATTTCAATTGAGGAAGCTGACGTATAGAAAATGTCTATCCACAAATTCGTCAGGTGGTTTCTCGTGAAAAAAGGCGACATTTTGCAAACAAATGAATTGTTTATGGTTAACATTATGTATTTGGTTTTATACAACAAAACATTTCCCTCAGCACATTTTATCTAGTCGTAAATATTTTGCTTGTGGAAAGGGGGTTAATTGAAAATTTATTTAAGGCAAAGAAATACCTACAATTCAACTTTACTAGAGGGCGTGCGGAGTAAGAGTCTTAGATAATTTCACTGACCTTGAATCGCAGCTCTCCTATTGGTGGTTGGGCATAAGGCACGCCACGGAAGCTGTGATATGTCCTGTTCCAGAAAGAGATGGCTATCTTCCCTCGCAGAAGTCCATCTTCTGTTTTCACTGTCACTGTGCCATCTTCTTCCTGTGGAACAAGCTTTATTACATTAGCCAATCACGGCATTGGCGCAGTGGCTATAGCACTCGCCTCCCACAACGACGATCCGCCATCGATTCCCGGCTTAGGCCGGTCTAGGTTTTTGCACGTGGGTTACCTTGTGAATGTCGCTGTAGTCAGATGGGTTTTCACAGTTCTCTCCAGTTTCCCTTACTCTTTATATTCCTTCGCTTCGTTTCATGCCATCCTGCAGGCTCACCAGACACATACTGGCTTCCGGTAGTAAGTATACTCTCAGTGATTTCCTGCTCTCGTGTAGGTCTAACCTCCCTGTATGGCATCATACAGTATATGATAAAATATGCTATCTAAACACTCATGTTTACGTGCTATATTGATGACTATTAAAAGAAACTCCACGTTATGTATATAATCTAAATCTACGATTGGTCTGTTTGATTACTGTTACATTAAGTATCAATTTACGAAAATATTTCGCTGTCGAAAATCCACTAATAGCCAAATTAAGAAGCAGTATGAGCACTTGGATTGTTTATAAAAATTAACTGTCGAAATTGACATTGACGTAAGTAAAAATTACAGAAAATTACACCTAAAATAATAGGTGCATTGAAATGTGTTTCATTTAAATAATTTTGTTAACATAATTTTAAAGGTAAAATTGAAAATGTTTCAGAAATAAATGTCTGTAAATGTGAAAAAACGCTTCAAGGGAAAATAAAACGTATATAAAAATTTCCATATGCTTCTAAAGAAGTTTTTTTTGTACAAAGCAGAAATATAACAATAACTTATGTGGCCAGGTGAGTGAAATAGCATAATTGCAATACCTAGGCTAATTTAAAGTATCAAGTACTTTCTTTTTTTTTACTATAAAATAAAAAATTTATCATTTTAAAATGTTGGTAATTGAGGTCATGCGTTAAATGTTCGGATCCAAATTTGTAAAATAAATCGTAATTTCCTTTCGAGGAACGATCTTGAAATATTAATGACTCTACCTCGTAAATCACTATTACAAGGTATTAAAAGTCAAACCGATATAATAATAGCTCATCTTGACTTACAGAACCGTATTAACTAAGTTTTTTAATTTCACGTATTCATCTGGCAGCAACCTAGGTTTCTCAGTTCTATACACTGACTAGCCACAATATCTTATCCTCTGGCTTCCAGATGTACACTCGGGTAGCATACGATAGCGACTAGAATAGTTTCCTTATTTTTTATTGATTTTCTGTCAGAGAAGTGTCATGACAGCCATCGTGAAGTGGACTAGTATACCGTCGGCTTAGTGTAAAAAGTTGGTAAGACCACTTTTTTTTAATTGAGTTAGAACCACAGCCGAAATTGTAAGTCCATTGTCCATTGGAACACTACTCTATCCCTGTAAAAGTTGGTAAGAACACTTACTTTTTCTAGAAAGTATTAAAATAATCTATGCGACAGTACATTATGGAAAAACATTGTATGTGTGAACTAAGTGCATGATAACAGCGGCAAGCCCTGTCTGTCCCTTGTGTATCGCCAGCGATACGTTTTGTGTAGACACACATTGTACTCAGTGTTCTAGTTTAGATAATTTCTCTAATATTTTAACCATCAAGAAAAGTATGTACTTGTTTCCCCCATGCTGGATTGACTAAATATTTTAGACCGGCTCGTTCTTCTAGAAAAAGACGAAATGCTCCTCCATAGCATTCTACAGAACTCAAATTCAGTGATACGAAAGACCTAACTCATCTTACATCACAGACAGTGAAGAATACCACCAAAGATGAATTCGACAACACTGTCAGCTGGCTAAGTATCAAATATCAGAAGTTTGAATAGTACCCACACATAATAAAAATACCGGTATGATTACAGTAGCGATAATGTTACAATTCACGAGAAAGGAAAGGGAATACTACTCATAGTGCCGGAAAGTCTCGAAATATGAATGTAATTCCCATATAATACGTAAACAAGAATGATCTCCTACGTCTGTGCGGATTTGAGTAATTCCACAGGAATTGCACGCATGATACAAGAGGATTCCAAGTAATACCACACAGAAGAATCATGTTTCAATGTCAGCTGTCGAAGAAAACTCTTTAGATGAAGATGGTGAAATATTGGAAGCTATGGTTTATTGAATTCAAAAATAAATGTTGGTTTGAGTACCTAATAGTAAAATTATGTACCTCTTGTGCTATTCTGTTAGGTAGCATTAAGTTAAAAACGGTTTTTAAATTTATTATATAGTTGTAAGATAACAGAAGTAATGAGAATGTAAATTTACAATTGTGTTATGATAGAAAAAAAAATAGTGCTTCCTAAAACATTTATGTTTGCAATGGTCCTTGAAGTATTTGTAAATTAGGGAACTATAACTTTATTTTGAAAATGATATAATGTATTTAATGACACTTATAATAATTGACATAGCTATTTGAGTGCATTTAGTTTAATAAATATTTTACCATACCAATAGTCAGGAAAGAGAATGTGCCACACTGCCCTCCATTTTGTAACAATGCTATTAAACTTTTCAATACACTAGTAGCATGTTTATAATTACATAATATAATTAGTGCAATATAAAAACAACAATAAATTAACACAATATTTTAAAATTAGGATTTATCACAAGTATTTGAAACTTCAAATGATAATTTTACAACATTTCATAAACTGGACTTACCAACGTTTTCAACTAAGCCGACAAAATGTTATTACAGTTTAACTTGACTTTGAATAAATCCTCAAGAACGTCAACTAATCATTAATTGGTAGAGACATGCACAATGTGTGTTATTTTCTGCCGTAAGGGTAGACGCCAAATTATTATATACTCGTACAACTTCCCCCATAGGCCAAAAAAAGCCATGGTCTGCCGGGTAAAATTCATCTGTCCAATAATTAAAAGTGTCACGTTTGAATGACACCAGTTATATTGTCACCTGAATCTCCTCTTTTTACTTCACTCTTCAGAGTGTAAAATAACCTGAGTAATCTCATACTGTATTTGTGTAAATACATGACTACTAAGTCTATAGTCTCTTGCCAAACAACAATGGAAATTTATAAGGTCCCTGTTAATACGTAGAGATGAATGAATATTGCCGGAATCTTTTCTGCCAGCGTATCATCCAAACCAATATAACGTCCTGCGGCTTGTAAGATTGCACGCCAGTTATATGGCACCGTGCAGTTGTTTACAGACTTATCACAGGCACTGAATCATAGCGCACCAGAATTACCACTCACCAAGTTAAATAGTTACTCTACAGTGTCGAAAGTAATGCGGAAGAAATGAACTGAACTGCCTCGTTGTCTCACACTAGTTCAGTTTTTGCTCCATCCCCACTTCATATCACATAGGACTCATGACCTCGTGATTACACTGGTCCAGTTGTGAACTATTGGAATAGTTGCTCCAATAGTTCTCCAAATATAACATAAAATCGGTATTTATTCCTACAGCAATATTTTTCCATCTGGTGAACCTCAAACACTATATTTTACCAAAATCAATGCTTAGGTCATGAACCACCAAAGTAAAAAAAAACTTAGATTGAGTCACTGTTAAGGTCTAGCAATGTTAAATAGCGTCATACTGTTACAAAATGGTTTATTTTGTACGTCGATTATTATATTTGGGTTCATAAGTTATTATTAGTTTGGGGGGGTTTCACTCATATGGTAGCTACACTGTGGGTTTATTTAGATGTTATTAGGGTTAAAGGACTAAGAGACAGTTATGGTTGAACGGGCATTTACTATACTACAATGGCAGGTACTCTGAATACAAAATAGGTTACAAGGTGTTCTATTTAATTAGGAGGGGAGCGCAACATTACTGACTATTAAATTATTACATTAAGTTGAGAGTTGCTGCCACATAATTAGATCTGACGACCTTACCGAAAGCTGGATTGATGAGGAGACGGCATCGACGAACGAGCACGCACCCGCCGGGGCTCGAGCCCGAGTCCCCGGCGGAGAACTGCACTGCTGTTGATGCGATGAGTGCTGGTGGACGACCGCTCGACGACAGACCGAAGACAGACCGAAGACAGACCTCGTTTGCTTGGTAACAGCGCCTTATATCGGCGTGCTTGTCCTCGATATTGTGCAACCACGAGGGGGGAGGTGAGTTGCTGTCCTCCGTGGTTTCCCAACGCTGACCTGATTGCCGCTCGGAAGTCTTGCTGTCCGGCTTGCCAGGCAATATTGCAACATTACCCCCCAATTTTCGAAG
>PNEQ01049240.1:8526-42735 GCA_003012365.1 Medauroidea extradentata
TTTTGGCTTAGATAGGGGCTATGTAAATTGGTTCACTAGTTACTTACAGTCAAGAAACTTTCTAGTTAAAATTGAAAACGTTTTATCCTCTAAATTTTATATAGCTTCTGGAGTTCCTCAAGGGGGCACTTTATCTCCTTTATTGTTTAATATTTTTGTTAATGATATTGTGCAGTGTATACAATATTCAGGTTGTTTAATTAATACTGATGACCTTAAGATATTTAAAGTGATCAAAGATGTAACGGATTGCCTCAAATTACAAGCAGATATAGACGCTATTGTCAGCTGGTGTTCTAGAAATGAAATGGAGTTTAATATTTCAAAAATGCAATGCATAACTTTTACTCGAAAGACACATTCTTTAGTCTATAACTACCGTATAAAGCAGACCGTTATAAACCGCGTGACAACTGTCCGCGATCTAGGAATATTGTTAGATACAAAATTACTGTTCCACCAACACATTGATATGTTAGTTAACAGTGTACCAAGAGCTGTAGGTCTAATTTCTCATGTCACTAAACAAGCTACTAATAGCGATTCTCTGCTTTGTTTGTTCAATTCTTTAGTTAGATCTAAACTTGAATATTGCTCTGTTGTTTGGAATTCCATTACGGAAACAGACTCTAATCGCCTTGAAAAATTTCAGATTAAAGTTTTTAAAATAATATATGAAAGATATAACATAGATAAGACAAGTTTTATTTACAATGAAGTTCTAAAGAAATACAATACACATTCATTAAAAGAAAGAAGAGTTGCTATGGATGCATTATTTCTTTTGAAATGTTTTTTTCCAATATTTGATTATAGTGAGATCCACAAATCATTATCCCTGAAAATTCCAAATTATAGAAGTAGAAACTTTTTTATTTTCTGTTCTGGTAAATCTGGAAGAGTAATTGAACGCTGTACTAAACATGTCAACAAAATTTGTTTATCTTTTGATCCATTTAATGAAAAATCATTTTGTCTCAAAACATTGTTAGATGTAATCTGTTAGAGGTGGAACAAAGTAGCAAATATTTTATAATGATTTCTGCTCTGCCGCAGTAAGTTAATTTGATGAAATAATTTACTTACGCTATAAACTTATTACTGCAGATATCGCTTGGTTTATTATTCCTCACGGAATTAATATGTTTAACCATCTGTCTTGTGTTGTTGTGTTGTGTTGTCTTGTGTTCTTATGTTTTGTGCTTTTTTGTTTTATAATGTAGTGCCTTCCTGGTGTGGTCTAATAAGACTGTTTGGCAGGCACTTTAATATTTTTGTAAATAAAAAATAAATATATATATATATAAGTGTTTTATGTAAAAATGGTTTTAGATTACTAAAAAACGTAAATAATGTCTTACTTTTTATTTTTCAAATATCAATTTCATTTTCTTAGATTAGAATATTGCAGTATATTTTTGATATTAATTAAAATATTAACATTATTGAATATCGCCACTCACTATTATAATTACTATGTGATAAATCTATATTTTAAATTCGATGTAATATTTTGTAACTAACAATTAATAAGCGATTGTGTCTATCATCTTCAACAAAATTTAAAAAAAATAATTATTAAAAAAAAAAACCATTTTCTTGTAGGCTGATATTGTTGTACCGCTGAAAAAAAATTGCTATTTTCTGTGTTCTCTGTTATTATTTCGCTACGAAATAAGATCCTTCAGCTAGAGTTAAAAATGGATTCATTTATATACATTTATATTAATATAAAATACATATTTTGATGCATACATACACTGTATTATGCGTGCAGCAATGTTTATACAGTAAAATACACAAAGTAAATTAATATAAATAAACAGCATAAATATGATTTATTAAATAAGATAAAGCAAATTTAAGAATAGTGTACTACTATCACTGAATTTAATGCATAACACTAAAATAATAATATACATGGTAAATTCAGCACAGGTCATTATTTTTTCTAATAATTGTGTGCAACATATGGCAACGTTAATACCACCGTGAAAGCGCCGGTTCTCGTCTCATCACCGAAGTTTAGCAGGGTCGGGCGTGGCTAGTACTTGGATGGGTGACCACTTATGAACTCCATGTGCTGTTGTCTTTATTTTATAATTTCTTTCAACACACTAAATATTTACTTGTATTATTGTAAATTTACATTTAATTTGTTATTATGCTTTAACTTTTATATTGTGTAGGGTTTATTGCAAAATTTTATTTCAGTTTGTAAAAAAAATTTCACTAACTAAATCTTAATGATAATTCCAATAATAAGACCTTGAGAATGTTGAATTTCAAAAAGATAACTCGAGTAACTTCTGTACATGCATATTGTAAATGGTAGATTAAATAATGACACTTTACACGTGATGTTGTAACAAGTATACATTTTGCATAACACCAGATAAGTAAATTTTTATGGGTCGCATATTGATTTTTAGAAATGGAAGATACAAATATAAAATCTCAAATCTCTATGCTAATGTGCTTGCATTTAATCTAACTTTAAAATATAAAATGACTTTTTGTTTCTTATATAAATTATAAACCAGTATCGTACTCTATTAACACTTGACCATATGTAATTGCATATTAATTTTATAACATTTTTCTTGGAAGTAATACACAAAGTATACAATTATATATTTGACAGTAGAATAAATTCTCTTAAAATATTTCTGTTAATTATAATGCTACAAATTAATACCATTAATTCTTATAATATAAAACATTTAACTATTGTTAATACTGTCAGTATTATAATGAAGCAAGCTGAATTCATATATTAAGTGACTTAAATATAATACTAGGTATAACACATTAGAAAAATATATATATATATATAAAATGTGTGCCACCCGTACTAGAGTGTATTAAATTTAGTAAATTAGTATTATTAATAATACAAAAAAGTTAAAACAGAATTATTGTGGAATTAGGATTAATATAAGTAATATAAAACTTACAAGCATTTACCTCCTTTTTGTGCTTTACTAAGCTTTATAAATTACTTGTCCTTACATTAATATAATAATAACATATAGTAGTATTTTAAAGTATTCGCGTACACTGTAATTTCGCTTTATGTAGTACATAAACAATTGTAACTTTACCAAACTGCAATACTCACTATACACATTTTGTTAAAGCACAATCTAAATCTGATGGATAAATTCAAGTGATAATTAATTTATGAGATTTCGAAAAACCATAATTTCCAAAACTAATAAACCAAAAATATCCCTAACATTTTTAATAATACAGTGTCATACACACACACAGATATATGTGTGTATATATATATATTTATTTATTTATTTATTTGTGTAAAATTTTTTTAAGGTTACTATGAAACGTAATTAATGTTTTATTTTTTATTTTTCAAATATTAATTTACTTTTACTAAAATTAGAAAATTTCAATATATATTTATATTGATTATTATTTTAACATTAATTGAATATCGGCATACATAATTATAATTATTAGGTGATAAATCTATAATTTAAATGCGATATAATGTTTTAAACTAACAATTTATAAGCGACTGTGTCTATCATCTCCAACATAATTGTTCAAAAACAATTTTTTCTTGTAGACTGATATTGTTGTACCGCTGTTATCTGTTTTTATTTCGCTACGAAATAAGATCCTTCAGCTTGAGTTAAAAATGCATTCAATTATATACATATATATTGATAAAAAAAATACATATTTTGATGCATACATACACTGTATTCTACGTGAAGCAATGTTAATACAGTAAAAAACACAAAGTAAATTTTTAAAAATATGAAACTGTATAAATACGATTTATTAAAATAGATAATGTAAATTTAAGAATAGTTTACTAGTATCACTGACTTTAATGCTTAACACTAAAATAATAATATACATGTTAAATTCGGCACAGATTATTATTTTCCAAATAATAGTCTGTAACATATGGCTACGGCCATACCACCCTGAAAGCACCGGTTCTCGTCTGATCGCCGAAGTTAAGCAGGGTCGGGCGTGGGTAGTACTTGGATGGGTGACCACTTAGGAACTCCTTGTGTTGTTGTTGTTATTTTATTATTGTTGCTTACAAACTCTCCTATTATTAAAGTAAGTAATTAATCTTAAAATAAAACCATTCAAAAAATACACAATAATAATAATTACAGGTCTTTGTTGACCCAACAACTTCCCGTCACGTCAGGCGTTTTCGGCGAAGCTTCCGCTTATGTTATTTAAAAACGTGCTGTGTTCTCTCAGGAACTCTAGTGGTTTTTTTTTTTTCACAAGTCCTGTTTACAAAATTCCGGCTTTTAGGGCATTTACACCTTCTCCTCTATAGGCTCGGCGAGAGGGGGGAAATCTTTCGACGACAACAGGGGCTCTCGGGGAGTGTCCGGTGTTGCTAATTCTATGTGGAGTCTTGCTGCCGGATAGAGTATGGTTATATGAAGGACAGAAGGGCGGGATGTCCCCTACCCTGATTAGACTCATGACAAACTGATGGGAGGACAAGAATCCCCACAAGGTTTGTTCTTCCTCCGCGATGAGCTTCGGCAATTATTATTTTCCGGCGATTAGCTAAATACACCGAGATTTGCTTACAGTTTCATAGCCTGCATCTGTCAAACTACGGAAAGAGTAACTTTCTGTTTATATTCCGCTATACCGTTACAAAAAATTATGAAGTAAAGAATGTTAAGGCAAGTATGAGTCCTTGAAAAAATGTTTTAAATAGCAGCCAATTTTAGCAAAATGACGAAACATGCAAGGAATTTAATTACAGTTTTGTTGTGGATGTTAAGGGTTATAGATATTTTAACTTTTAAAAAATAACCTTATAAAACCGACCACTTCATAAAAATAAAAAGAGCATTTATTTTCTTTGAAGCTAGGTTTCTTGAAAGCTTCAAGCTATCTGAGCAGCCATCTTCTTGCAAGTTCCTGTAAGAAGGGCAGCGTTTACAAAAATGCACACAACTTCGCCATGTCAATTAAACAGCGTCTGGTATGTAGGCAAACAGTGATTACTTCCGCCAAGGAATTGAGTTACTGCACTAACAGACGACATGAAATTTAAAAAAAAACTAGTGGCAAAGTAAGTGTAAGTAATAAGAGGGCGGTGAACCCTATTATTATTACTATCATCACGAGGAAATATGTTAAGGACTATTAATTTACATTTGAAGACCTGAGTAACACTTTCTCAACTCCAATAGAATCTAAATATATCTCCAAAATGTTTAGATATTTTGCAAAAATATTTTTTGTTATTTATTTCTGTTTACAATGGCTCAAACCTGCCTTTACATTAATTTGGTTAGAAAGAGTCCTATACAAATTGTATTTACTTTTCACTAGGAAACATGTATCGAAGTTCGAGCGTTTAATTTCCTTACATACTGTATAGTATTTAGTTAAGTCATATGATTTTTATGAATTTTGCTCATGCTGTGTTTATGTTTTGAAAATGATAGCCATTTAAACATTTTTGTTCACACGATATATTTGGCAAAACTGTTTCGAGCATTACATCAAGATTAGCACACACAGCACAGTAATGTCACTTGATTTTTCTGTCATGTTTATTGCGTGACGGCCTATTGAACATTTTTCGATTCACACGAGATAACTGAGAAGCCATTTTTCTAAATTTTATAAAACTCTATATAAAAATTGAAGTGTCAGCAAATTTTAACGTTTTGTGTTCTTGTCAAGTGTATGGGTAAAATAAAAAAAATCACCAATTTTGAATATTATTGGTGTTATTTTTTACCTCAGGAAATAGTTGACCAATCCAAATAATATTTGATATTTACGTAGATCGTCGTTTAAGTTTTAATTCATCTGTGTTTACTTATTTAGGTTCGCTATTTTAGAATGCTGCATGACGTAATAAAAAATGTTTCCTTATAATCTGAAAACTACTGGACAGATTATAATCAAATTTAACTTTGATTTAAGCGGCCCTCTCTGTTGTATGTCCATCACGTCATTAGATAACATGATGTAATCAAGATATGTAATATTTCAAAATGTACACGTATCTTTCTGGGTTAAATTTTACTGGCATTGAGGAAAGAATGCTCATTGTTTACGCTGATATCTTCTTGTTTTTATTATTTTCTTACATTAACAGTTCTCGCTATTTCTCACACACATTCAGGCATCTACCGCAGTTACTTGGATATGGGTGGATCAGTATAAACTGAGGGCTTTCGAAACACTTGTCACTTTTTGCCCTTTCAGGTAACTTATAGTCTCTTGACACTTTTTTTAATTTAAACAAGTAACCTCAGCAACAATCAAAGTGTAGATTGTGTCGTATTCAAAAGTTAACAGCTGGGGAGACAATAAATGCCACTTTGCAATTACTTTTCTAGACACGGTGGTCTTCGAAAGTACTCATTTTATCGTGAACAGCCTGTAATAATGTTTTGATATTTGTTCAATATAATTTGTAAGAATTTGTTTACGTATCTTTATGGTGAAGCATGAAAGTTTTTTTCTGTGCGATCTACAATACCTGTGACCGGAAATCTTTCCAATATTGGTAATGTTTACATATATTTGAGTGTACGAATGAAAATGTAGAAAAGTTTGTGTAACTCACAGTATACGTAGCCTACTTGATGTTTCCGAACAACGCAGACAAACTCCAGTGGGGTATTCCTTATGAAAAATGAAGAAGAAAGTGTGTTGGACATCTAGCACCTAAATGGAATATTAAGGTACAAATTAGTTCTTTCTGGAAAAACCGGAAACCATACGACAGAATGACAATATATAGAACATAGTTTTATGTAATCGAGATCAACAAACCCACAAGAAATTCTCGTTCATTCTTTCCACCTTAATGAAAATAACAGAAGTTGCCACACTTGCATGGCCCCCACAAGCGGGGTGAGGGGTCCAGGTGTACCTCCAGGTCCCGGGTCCAAGCCGCTGAGGGGCCCGGCCCTAGCCTGGAATTATCTTTTAAATTTTTTATAGAGTAGCGATGAAGAAAGGTAGGCCGGGTAATGATAACATGCCTGCCCGCGATCGTGGCTAGTGATTCGCCTGCGACGAAACCCAACGCTGCATTGCTGGATACTTTATTCTTCTCCTTATCTCCTTCTCCGCTGACAGCTGAGCCAACTAATCAACACCATTCTGCCATTCCCTTTTTCTGCCCATGGTGTCTCTCGTAGCCTTCGTCCTCCCTTAAGGCTACTGCAAAAACAGTTTAGTCATTCTGTGTGCAACTGCGAGTTGTACCTGGTGTCACACGGTTGTGCTTTGTCAGTTTCTTTCTTTTTAACGTGTTCTCGTTCAGCACATCATATTTATCGGTTTTATTTTATGTGAATATGATACACTCTAAAAAAATAGTTAGTAAATTTGCCACGCGTGTGTATAGGAGTGCTAAGAAAGTAGGTATGGTAGAACTGTTTCCCATATATCCATGGTAACACTCCTAAAATTGTTTATAAATCAGTCAAATGTATACTAAAGTTACCAGACTTTTATTGTAACAAATGTAATAGCTTGCATATTTACAAGATGAAGTATGGTAACCGTCTCATACTACGTTTAGATAATTACTTCCTAAACATTTTAGGAAAATGTTTTACAGTGTAGTTACACAAACTAAGATGAGATAAGAATGTTTAACATATTGCATATATCTATTATACTGCTTGTACTGTAATGACCGAGTATAGATTTTGTTCAGATTCAGTGAGCAGTATAATGGCCTGCAATAAGCACTGCCTAAGACAGCAATGCACGTGTTATAGGGCCCATCTTATTGTAGCTGTTCAGCTTTGTCGAAACACAGGAGCAAGGAAGTGATAAGGGCCGCACTGGTTAAAGCGTCAAGTACAGCATTTTCTGTAAATTCATTAGGCGCCCACTTAGTAGTTTCGTGCAATATGCCAGATTTCTAAGACACTGCATCGAGATTTTCTATCCTGTAGACGGGCTCCTAAGATTTCTGTTCAGCATCTTCTACAAATGGAAAAACCTTTTAGTTAGTGAACATTTTACAAAATGTTTGGCAAATTTTCTAGATTGTGAAATAAAATATTTGCTGTAAAAAGACTGACCCTTAATTGTTTCTTGGTTGGTATGTCGCTCACTAAAATTAATTTATCATTTTATGTATTTTGATGATTGTTTTCATTCAGAAATGTTAAAGACAACTTATTCACATAATTTTCATAACTTTCTTGTTGAAAGGCAAATCCTGCGAGATTCGTGGGAAATAATTTTGCAGAAATCTAGAGTTGCTGCTGAGGCTGTTGGTATCTCCACTCAATTCGATACTAGGAGACAATGTAGTAAAAACGCATATGAAAACCCACTTGAAGAGAAATTTAAATGTCATCTAGATGCAACATATGAATTAAAAGCTTCTGTAATTTTTCCTGTTTTTGTATTTCATCATCGCGTACTTTTAAACTACATTTTCCACTTCTGAATTGATATGTGATATGTTCTCCCCAATGTTTAATTTTATGGAATTAGATAGTGAACAGTTGAAATTGAAAACATAATGGCTGGTTCCCAAGTACCCCAAGACTTATCAGATCCAGATGTCTTAAACGAAGAAATAATGAAAATGAAAAGTGTTCATGGTACCGTGTTTGACTCAGACGAGGACCCCCTTAAGCTTCTCAACTCTATATATGAAAAAAAAATTGAAGCTATTTTTGTCAAGCTTTATTGCACAATTCTAGTAACTGTATCTACTACTGAAAGGTCCTTCAGCAGGATGGCCAACACTCTCAAAACCTGGCCGAGAAGCACAACTGGCCAAGCAGGTCTAAATAATTTAGCAAGTTTGGCGATCGAAAAAGAATTGGCAGAAAGTGTCGACTTTTTTACTTTATCGACCAATTTAGCCACAAAATCAAGGAAGGTGTATAATTTAGTTAAGTGTTTCTTTTTTTTAATATCTGTAAATTCATTTCAATTTTTTTACAACAAACTGTTTCCCTCATGGATTTGATAGCTCAGAGAACTGCTTGGCAGTCGTCCACTCTGTTCCTTCTTCAAATGCGTCTTCCAGATGTTAAAAGAAGGTTTAAAAATCCTGTTGTGTATTGTTAATTTATTTTCTGTAACAATATATAGCAAAATATATTTTTCTTTATAGATTTTCGTCTGCTGATTACAAAGGAAAAATATAGCCTATATGAAACAATTGTGGAGTTATGAAAATTATTATTTTTAAAATTTTTTTGTACACTTTCAATTACAGTGAAGTTTTGAAATATTAGTGTGTTAAGCACATTTTAACTACAGAGCAATTTTTAAATACCAGAATGGTAAGTGCATTTTTCACAGTCGAAATTCATTCGTCATAGGTTATTCGTTATTGATAGTGACCCATGCAATGGAAATGAACGCAATAAAACCCCTTTATAACACCCTAAAAAATAAGAGGCCCACGCTCAATTCTGGGTCCCGGGCCCACAACATCATATGGGGGCCATGCACCCTTGTTTTGGAAACAACTTTTGTTACGTCTAGAAAGTCGCACATTCAAAGTTTTATAAAGAATTGTGAATAACGTAACAGAAACATTCTTCGTGTTGCTACTGTCTAAAACCTAATGTTTACGGCCAAAACGCACTTGAAGATTCGCGCAGTGGTACACAACCTGGATCATATGCAATACTGCGTACATGCGTGTGTTCTGCTGAGCTTACACAGTATGGTGGGCATTCTCGGTAAAGCTGGTTTTACACGACGCAATTTATTTCTCGCACAGCTCCTTGCACGCAATCGCTCGTGCGATAATTGCATGCAATCTCTCATAGGCCATTTTACACAGCGCAATTTCCCCAAGCAATATACATGCAATTTGTTTTTCCCGCCAAAAGTTTAGAACACATGGATAACCTAAAAGCACATGATGTAGGCTACGCTTGCCATGATGGAAATGTTATCTGGCGAAAATTAAAATAATTGTGAACCAT
Source organism: Medauroidea extradentata (assembly GCA_003012365.1). Taxonomy (NCBI): domain Eukaryota; kingdom Metazoa; phylum Arthropoda; class Insecta; order Phasmatodea; family Phasmatidae; genus Medauroidea; species Medauroidea extradentata. The sequence continues at coordinate 18,483 of PNEQ01049240.1, forward strand.
GTAGGAACTTGGGTTTTTTATCTCTTCAGTGGCACAGTAGTCTTTTCCCGGACTACCGATACAGACGCGGCCACCGCTTTTAATATATTCTCGCATAAATGTTTGCTGTGATAATTTAGTGATTTTGTATTATAGTGTGTAAAAAAACACTCTGGTGTCAATTCCATGTTTCTATGGTGTTTGTTGTTTTTGTTTATACTCATAACTACTTGCATACATGTACTTCAGAGAATGGCCAATCACATTGCTTGTTCCACGCAACTTGCATCGAAATATAGAGCATGTTCTATTTGCCGAGATTGCACTGCCGCTTGCATTGCATGTGAGGTTCCAAGAATTGTGTGTCTGAGCTACAATGCAATATCAGCATATTGCGTGGAAATTGCATGCACATTGCGTCGTGTAAAACCAGCTTAAACAACATCGGCTGCAACGATAGACTGCCAGGAACAAACTGGTCACTGCAGTATTGCAAACTTATTACAGCATAGTACATGACGTTTACAGTGAATGTCCACTACAGCCTGTGCGCTCGGTAGAACACACGAATGTGCAGAGTATTAGCAATGCTCTAGACTCTGTACCTCTGCGAGAATCTTCAATTACGTTTCGAACAAATACAGTAGTTTTTGACAGTTGCAAGAAGAGGACGTTTTCTTGTTACATAATTCACAATACTGAATAAACCTTCTTCAAATGTGCGACTTTCCAGACGTAACAGAAGTTTGTTTGTAATTCATGGATCGCCCCTGCTGTTATTTTCATGGCGGAAGGTATTAACGAGCATTTGCTGTAAGATTGCAAGATCTCCTTAACGTCAAACTTTGTTATGGGCATTGTCGTTTTGCTACATTGTTTCCTATATTTCTATAAATTACTGATTCGAATTTAAATTTTCAAGAGTTTATTGCTACATTAAAGTGCTCTTTAGGTGCTTAGTTGCCTTGCATGTTTCATCCTGATTTTTCATAAGTAGGGACGGAAAAATACTGGGGAGGAAACATCGTACTTGTAGGGAACAAGGATATATAGAACACACAGAAATACCTATGAAAATTGCAGTATTTATTTAGAATAAATAAAAACATGAAAACTAAAGATACTATTCCCTACAACCTTGGACCAATGACTTACCAAAATTACCGTCTCCCAACCAGCTACAAAGAACATTACTAAGTTCACAAATAACAAAATATAAAGCTTCTGTGTCTGAATTTACTTCACAGTGTACAGAACTACGCTCGGCCAAAGTAATAATATTTTAGCTCAGTCAGTAGAGTTGAGATAGAAGATCTCAGACCTCTGGTTAGGCTCGGCATTATTAGCTATTTGGCTACGATAAAGAAAAATTTTCAGAAATTAGTTGCTCAGTTCCAAATCAAATCAAAATAGTTTTCTGTTGAAATTTGTTAAGAGGTTGTTAGGATATTAAAGCAGAGTCAAACTTAATTGATCTATACGATTTCAGTTCACTTCAAAAATAAAAGTTGCTGGCTAATAAAAAAAACACAACCGAAGCCTTATGTAGTTCCCATGTTGGCTTGAAGTTCACCAAAAACTTAGCTCGATTTTAACAAAAATTAGCCACGTCTTTAGTCGGCGAACATAATAAGTTGTTCTCAACAAGCCCTAAACCCACTCCCTTAGGTTTCCTAAACTTACGACGGCAGCAGGATAAGCTGACTTTCCCGCACGGGAAAAATCCTACCGCTACGTCTATCTGCTTCGGGAGTCAAAATTAGAAAAAACAAGCCGTCGCTAATAGCGTCAGTTCTAGCCCTAGTCTTAGAGAAAGTACCTAAAATTCCTTCCAACTTGGAGAAAGTACTTGAGTAATACAGGCTCTGATCCCTAGATCTAAGTCATATAAACCTCCTGAGTACACCAGTACACAGAGAAGTGAATCAAAACATAGTAATTATGACAGTTAAATATTGTTTAAACTAAATTTTAACATCAATCATCATCAAATTAGAAATGTTCATCAACTAAATTAATTAAATAAAAACACAAGAAATAATCAAATTAAATAAATATATATGATTCCATTACAGGGACAAGTTTTAGGCCCGAAGGCCAACACACCCTCCTTCCACCCACATTGAAACTGTACTCGGACGAGTGAATCAATGCACGGCACATATCCTCTTCTTTTCTTGCGACTCCTCTTGATGATTTTGTGCCCGTGCTAGCATAATTACTAAACACGGCGTTCTGCCGGTAATCCATTTAAAACTTACCCTCCTCGCCAATCAGTGTTCGCCCAGACCCAGTTTTAATTAGGCCTTTACCCAGGAGGCACCTTATGGGTCATCGGAACCTAATCTTTCTAGCATCTTTACTGCCTATTACTCCTGCTCCAGTTGTCTGAGCCATTGGTCGAAATCTTCGAGTCGTTTTCCAATCTTTGTAGCAAAGCTGTTCCACTTCTCAAAAATTTCTTTGTTTGCCAATATAACTTTCAGGTCTACATTAACTATCCCGTAGTCTTGTAGTTGTGCCTTGAATTCCTCTCTGATGTCTTCGGTCTTGGGACATTCCAATACTACATGCTCCATTGTGTCGTCTGTCCCACAAACATCACACAAAGGTGAATCCACCAATTTCATGCTGTACAACTTAGCCTTGAAGTTTCCATGTCCTGTCATGAGTTGTGCACTGTAGTGGTTTACTGTTATCCAGTTTTGCTTCATCCTGTCTTCCACTTCAGGAAAAAGCTCGAATGTAATTTTCCCCTTTTCTGAAGTTTTCCAAGTTGACTGCCACCTTAGCAAGGTTTGTTCTCTAGCCATTTTCGTATCTAATGATAATGTCGTCCTTCTTTGCCGTCGGCATTGTTCGGCCAATAATCCTCTTTCTCTGGCTAGCAAATCCACAGGCAACACTCCAGCCAGGACACTCCAGCCGACCTCTGAGCACTGATGAGTTTCCTTCTCGCTGCCACCAACTCTGCTCTGTGATACCATATGACTGAGCCATAGGCGATAATGCCCTCAAAGACACAGTGATAGATTTTTTTCAATGTCCTGAAGTTTAAGCCCCATTCTGTAGTTCCAATGGATCTTAGACGACTCAAAGTTACAACAGCTTTATACTGACTTTATCAATATGCGGCAGGAAGCTCATCTTATCATCCAGGATAACTCCCAACTACTTGTGCTGGGATACATGTTGGACAGGCCCTCCTGCATATCGCACCACTGGAGACCGTTTAAGTTTGCCCTTTAGTAGCATACACTTGGTCTTCTGTGTAAAAAAGGTTAATTTTATTCTGCTTGCCCAGTCTTCAACACGGGGTAAAATCTCTGCCGTTTTTCTCTCTAATGTTGCTTTGGACCCGCCTGAGACGATTATGAGCCCACCGTCTGCGTATCCCAGCACAGTGCAACCATCTGGCATTTCAAGATCTAGTAAGGCATCAAATAAAATATTCCAAAGTATTGGTCCAAGTATTGACCCTTGAGGGCATCCCTTTGTAAGAAGTTTTTCCACGGCATTGTTTCTTAAGCTGTACCTTCTTTTTTCTTTGAAGAAATCAAGAATCACTGCATATAAGTTCTTAGAGCAACCTTTGGTTTTAAGTTGATACATAACTTCCGGCCACCAAGCATTGTCAAATGCTCCTGCAATGTCGAGGAATATAACCATAATGTATTTGGCATTGCAGGTGTCAACATATTCCTTTACATCGTGAAGTGCTGATTCCGTACCAAGGCCTTTACGAAATCCATACTGCCTTTCATTTAAGGCACTATTTACTTCTAATGCTGTAATTAGCCTCCTGTTCAAAAGTTTTTCAAATGCTTTGCCAAGGACTGGTAACAGTGTTAGTGGCCGGTAAGATTTTGCTTGTGTCGGGTCTTTACCCTCACCCTTATGCAGGATCCTCACAATGCCCTTTTTCCATATCCTTGGGAACATGCCAGCCTGGAGTAAGTCGTTGTACAGGTTCAGTAGATGAGTCTTAATTCGTGAGTAACATCTCTTAATGATTTCTGCACCAAGACCATCATGTCCAGGAGCCTTGCCATTCTTTAACCCATGAATAATAACCTTCAATTCTTCTGGAGTGAATTCTGGTGAATCTTCTGTATCTGGTAGCTCTAACATTTTCCACCTTTTGCTGGCATTCTCCTCAGTATCATCAGTTCGAGAGCTTTAATTAGTTTTAATTAGCCGTCTCATGCTTAGGCTCATGTCATTTAGTGGAACTCCATTTTCTTTAAGGCAGGGCGGAGGCATTGTCCTTTTTAATTTACCAGTAAAGACCTTGTACACTACACCAAAGGGATCTTCATTGCCTTTCTCAGACACAAATTTTGTCCAGGACTCTCTTTTCTTGTGTCTTACCCTGTTGAAGTAAGCCTGCTTGAGAACCTTATATTCAGCTGCCATCCTCTCTCTTTCTTCTCCACGGAGTCTATGAAGTCGTTTCCTTGCCCTCCGAACTCTTCCTCTTTTCTCTTCAAGTTCTTTGTCCCACCAATACATATATGGGAGTTCACTTTGATCTTTTTCAGCACTTGGTCCATTACAGGGACAGAAAAATTTCGCGAATTCAATATCCCGAATGTTAGAATCCGTTGGACTAGGCAAACTCAAGCCCTGCCTATTCGTTCATTGCCAGCTGTTCCACTGAGTAGCAGCTGGTGGACTTATAGTTGGGGCTTGATTTTGCATTGGAGAGTTAATTCTATCTTCATGCAGGTCGTCAAATTCGGGAAATGTTTATGTTCCTATTCATAAGAAATCACCTGCCGGAGTTTTTCGGTGTTGTTCGGAAACACCCTTCATTGGTGCCATAAAAATAACTGAAACTTTTACACAGTACTGATATGATTTCTTTCATTTTTCAGTTTGTTGGATTCAACGCAGAATTTTGGATGTGCGTTTTGCATATTGGAGCTGACGCTTTACGATTTGGTCTTTGCTGCTACTACGGCAACGTGTTAACCACACAGGTCATTTTTAATATTTATTTTATAATTTTTCATACAAATAATAATTGGTGATACGTTGAAACAAAAATGCGTGTGTGTATGTGCATGAATGTGTTTGCATGTGTGCATGTTTTGATTCGTTTTAGCACCTGTAGACATTTCAACTACCACATTTTGAAAAATAGTTATTGTTGGTAATAAGAAATATATTTAATATTATTTTTCGTTTTCATTCACCTGCAATTAGACACAAGACTCCGTATGTGTGTGTGCGCGCGTGTATAGGTGTGTGTATGAGTGTTTAGGATATATGCAATTTGACACAACTATGTTATACATATGTATATACAGGATGTTCATGGAAAACACCGTCAAACTCTGGCAGGCGATTCCTTGTTAAAAATAAAGAAAGAAATATGCAGACACTTTGTACGTAACCATGATATTAAAGGAGTAGTTTCCCTTTAAAAATTCAGTTTTAAAACCTTGATTTCCCCACAAACCGAACAGTGATCGACGTAAACTGACAAAACTCAGGATATTACTTCAAGACAATAAGGTCGACAAACCTACAGCAAACGCATCCTTCTACCCTTACGAAAATAAAAGGGGTGGCGTCCATTAAATTGGTGATAACTATTTTATCGTCAGGATAATCCAACATTTGAGAGTGAATTATTGGAAAATGTAAACTTAGTAATAAAAGAGGTCCTCATGTAGCGACTGTCTAGGACGCAGAGTTTTCGTGCAAAACACACGTAAAGTTTTGGCGTGGTGACACAGAGTCTAGAGTGTAGGCAACTCTGCGTACACGAGTGTCAGGTTTATTCCGCAGCACCGCACAGACGATGGTGGACATTCACTGTAAATATCACGTACCGTAGTTTAAATAGCTCACATAACCGTAACTAACAATTTGTTCCTAGCTCAATTTGTGTGTATTTTGGAATAGAAAAAAAATTATAAGTGTGCAAGTGAAACAATATGAGTATTTTATTATGTTCGTTAAACTGCTGTTTCGGTACCAGTAAATCCAAACTGTCCACTCTTTTTTAAGGGGAAGAACATAAAATCAAAATTTTTTCTTCTCTATTTGCATGTTGTATAATTTCAACATAACTTTCTGTTAGAGATAAATGGGCCTAGGAATGTCACAGTCATGAGTACTTTACAAATTTAAATGACTTGATGGCTGTTAGTTCATCTATTCCTGACGTCAATTTTAAACCAAAATTGCATGTCGTAACGCACAATACCAAAAAGTATATCATATCCTTCATCTCTCGTCTGCATGTGTTTGAGTCACTGACTAGTTAGTGTTTCTTAAATTTTTGTTCATCTTAAAAGTAAGTAAGATTAAAACTATAAAAATTAAGACAATTAGAATTTTCTTTGAAGAAGGTGTTTTGAAAATAAAATTTTTAATATTTTTACACCGGTAATAATGTTAATTTTCCTTCTCAATGTAGTATCAATTTGGTATCCGCAATATCTGGCAATCTGGCAGTGTCTGCAAACAACATCGGCTCCTCTACACTGTACAGTAGTGCCAGAATTACACAAACTGTTTAAATGAGTAACTTCATGCATTGTACCCAAGAGATATTTAATTCACCTGCACATTTATCTTTTTAACACATATACACTAATTAAGCTAGGAACAAAGTATTGGTTACGGTTATGTGAGCTATTTAAGCTACGGTACATGATATTTACAGTGAATGTCCACCATCGTCTGTGCTGTGCTGCGAAATAAACTAGACACTCGTGTACGATGTTTTGCCTACACACTAGGCTCTGTGTACCACGTCAAAACTTTACGTGTGTTTTGCACGAAAACTTTGCGTCCTAGACAGTCGCTACAAGAGGACCTCTTTTATTACTAAGGTCACATTTCCCAATAATTCACTCTTAAATGTAGGATTATTCTGACACTAAAAAAGTAGTCAGCAATTTAAAGCAGGCTAACACTTTTATTTTCGCAAGGGTAGAAGGTTGCGTTACTGTTGGCTTGTCGGACATATTGTCTTGAAGTCTAAGTTTGGTCAGTTTACGTCGATCACTGTTCGGTTTATGGGGAAATCATAGTTTTAAAATTTGATTTTCAAAGGCGAATTACTCCTTTAAAATCACGGTTACGTACATAGTGTCTGCATATTTCCTGCTGCCGGAGTTTGTCGGTGTTTTTTGAGATCATCCTGCATATATATTTATATTTATTTATTTATTTATTTATTTATATGATTATATATATTTATTTATTCATATATACTGTGTTTGTTGGGTTTGTGTGTGTAGTGTGTATCGTGTGCGAGTGTGTAATGTGCATGTACAATTCAAGTCATAAAGAGGAGGGAGAGTGACGCTGAACAACTTTTTTAAGCCCATCGTCAGGTTTCAGCAGATGCGAAGAGCGTTTAACGATACAAAGGTCGCAAATGCTGAGAAATGTCTGAAAATTGACATAGATATTGTGGCTTGTCTGTGCCTCCAACTTACATTACATGAACACGTACCAACACAGAGAAAAAGGTTTGGTTGAGTCAACCGTACATATGTTCATATATGGCGAAAAAAAACCGTGTAATCGTTGAGTCAAACCAAATACATGGTTGCCTGACTGATTTTGCTACCTCAACAGGAGGGTTTAGTCCCGGTAATTTCGTTTGACCAACTAAACCTATTTTTTACGGTTTTCGCAGATTTTTTGACCAACAAAAATTTTGTTGGATAAAATATATTTTTGTTTCGTCATGTACAATCTTACGTGTGGTTAACTGCAACAAACCTTTTTCTCTGTGAAGAGAGCATGTCCAGGGACAAACTGCGCTAGTTGCTGCTATTTCAACGCAGACTACAAACCTCACATCACATTGTGTATGAATATTTGCCAGTATTTCCCAACCTCTGCGACATAAGTGTACTGTGCCATTTACTTGTCTTCGTGTCCCGTACAACATGACAAAGAGCTTTCAACGTTATTTACGGCCATTCTGTCCAGTCCTGGCATTTTAGAAAAAAATTTGGTACGAATAAAAAATAAGTTACGAAAAAGCTAATTTTTGGTAAATATGCTGACAATAATTTTTTGAATCATCGATCATAGTTGAGCAAACTATGCCACATTAAAAAATCGTGCCCATAATTAGTTCTTTGCTTCTTTCCTTATGTTTCAAGAGCAAAATATGCCGGATGAATGTTAATTTACGTAACCTTATGCATGAAAATATTTGTTTGTGTTATTTTATGTGACGATTGGTTTCGGCGCTACAGCGCAAAACATGTTCTGCAGTAATCTCTGCCTCACTTAAGACCTCTATTTATGCCCAACAAGCTAAACGTCTCGAAGTACACATGTTTGTTAACACCGATATTGAGTGTGGAACCATATTTGTATATGGTTGATACTTGACCGACGCCTTTACTTGTTTAACAAATACTAAATTGCATTCAACACCCGTGCCAAATTTTGTAAACTAATAATACCTTCAGACGTCAACTAGGTTTAATTTTTTACTGAGGTTTTGGCTTTAAATCGGCAATCTGCTCCTTTGATTCTACATAAATAATGTTGACTTTCTTTGACATCACTACGTCTTTAACAGAATGATGTTTAACATCGAAATGCTTAGATCTTTTAGTTTCAAGAGTTTGTGTCATTTTGATGGTAGACTGATTATCCTCATAAACAACAACTGGTTTTACAACATCACAAAATGCATTTTAAAATTTCTCAAAACATTACCTCAGTTAAACAATGTGGCAGAGCATAGAACTCAGACTCACAACTACTCAAGGCTACAATGTATTGCTTTTTAGAACACCAGTAAATAACACTGTCATTCAATTTTACTGTAAAGCCTGACACACTTTTCCATTCTACAATATGTGAGGCGAAATCAGAATCAACATAAGTACATATGTTCATAACAGAATTCTTTGATTTTACAAATTTAAATCCTACATTTTCAGTATGTTTAACATGCCTTAAAACTCATTTCAGATGTCGCCAATGCGTTACACTAAAACAATTTCTAAATCTTCCAAAACTCAAGACTGAAATTGTCTCCGTACACATCTCGCTTATATTTCAGCAGTGTTTTATATTGCAAAAGGAGATGTAGAACTTGAAGAATTTTTCACATATGTACTATCTCCAAAATGCTTGGCTTGTTCGATAAAGAAGGAATTCATAAAACTAGTAAGTCAGTTCTTTATCAATTTTTCAGACTTTAAAGTGTGAATCCTACGCCTCGGACTATGCAAACTAAGTAGTACAGTATGTTGTAATTGGAGGATGTCATCTGTAGCACGTGAAATAACGTCAGCGAAGTTAATGTCACGACAGTTTTGTAGCTTACCTTGCTTATCAAAGAAAATATTATGAATAACTAATTAATATCTTATTTTACGGTTGTTATATGGTGAAACTGTGGACTATGTAGAAAACAAACTGATCTTAACAGACAATACGTAACTCCGAAATGCGCAGAAACTGTATTTCAAGTAAACAAGACTGCAACAGTTGAACGAAATGCTTTTTAACAAACAGTAAAAATGAAACTAGTTTTTCTCTCCATGATTTGAAATACATTTCATAAAACTTATATAACTTACATTGCATTTGAACAAGCACATGAGGACGCTGACTTACGGATGACTCAGATCACGCTGAACGTTAATCAAGAGAAATATACTCCAGTTTTCATAGAGGACGAGGATACTGATCTACTTATTTTAATATTGCATCAAACCCCAGTAGACATTGATATTATCTTTGCGAAACACTTTTACAGTCAACAAATTCCTTGCAGACATCTAATCTGAAGGATTTTTTTTTCACAAGTATTTTTTGGTTGTGGTACTAAATCCGCAGTCTTTCGCAAAGTATTGGCCTTTAAATAACTTACGACGAATAAAATACTGGAAGATACCGCAACCATATTTGTGGATGCTAATGCATCAAGGGAAAAAATTGGCCAAGTAGGCACTGTATAAAACACCTTAATCTGAAATACTAAATCGTTGCAGAAACAAGTACTACGAGAATGCTACTGTTCATAGCAGAAAGGAAGTAATGATAGACAGTATTTCTGCAACCACTGTTTCTTCTCTTCAGCATTCTTTCAGGGTGTACCACCAAACATTAGCATGGCATGATCACAAAATTCCACCAATTCAGTGAGGGTGGTACAAAACAAGGGTCTCTAACCAACAACCTCACTGCAACCTCGTACTACAGAAAGGCTCCTAAAACATGATGACTTATAGTTGTTGCAAAGTACATGGATGATAGTGTGGATGCAGGAATTCAGAGAAAAAATGTTAAAACATCTGCAGTTCTGTGAAGGAATGTCATGCACAAATACTTCATCGTTGGAATTGGAAGATGAAATAGACGAAGCTGAGTAAAATAAATACCCACACATGTAGACTTCCAATAATCGTGATTGGTAAGATACATTGTCCGTGCGGTACCAATTAAGGCGAAGTACAATGGAATTAATGGTTAATTGGGATATTACAGAAAAAACGTGCCAAATGTTGTACCTTAAGAGTGGTTTGGAAATGCGTTAAAATTATTTTTAATTGGTTGAATAAAGTTTATTACACATTTATCACAGTGATTAACACCCTTTAGCTTAATTAATATGTCAACGTCGGAATAGTTATAAAAACTTATGAAGATTTCGAATGTTTTGAAAGCCGCGAGTAAAACCGACGGTTAAAAGATTGGCAAGGATGAATAACTAGTGCAAACTAAATAAACTAATTTAAATTTATATTAATAAGAAGATAAAACACTGTACCAAGTACGAATCTGTGAAGACGTTGGTAATTTTCTTCCCGGTGCCTTTAAAAAATTTTCCACCAAAAATCAGCTTTAATTAGTCCCTTTGAAAAAAATCTGAAATGCCTAGACTAATAAAATATTTACATAGTGTTCGTAATTATACATTGTTTATATTTATGCATTGTTACATCCACGTTACAATCACGTTACAATCAAATTTTCAATTGCACAATAATGTTGTTGATGTGGTTATATTTTTCGTTAAGGCTAGAAAAAACATCACACCTCAGACTCACGCAATGTCATCTGTTTAACGGCTTTGTCTACATGTATTATAGCCATGGAGCGAATGAGAAATCAATCAATCTATTTAAAATACACAGATGAATGACAATGTCTCGACATTAGAGACAGTCGAACAAAAAAATATATAAATGATTGAATGTATAAATTTTGACTTCAATTTTGGGCAACTGTAATAAAATCTTTTTCTGCATTACCTATTCCAAAACAATGACAGTTTACATTTGAACCAATATATCAAACTACTCTACGATTTAAAAATATCAGTTTAGAACCAATAAATTTAATAAATTGCAATATCTAAAGTTTGGAAATCTATAATAAAGGAACAAGATAAAATTTCAAGAAAAAAGAGAGTTAATTACAATGACAATTAAGTTGACTCGCATCTGACAAAACGACGTTACTTACTAAACTTTGTAAGCAATCCAGTTTCTTAATTAACAGCGACAGGCGATTAAGTTTTCTTATGTAAACAAGTCATACAGCACTATTATCGGCCACAATAACGAATTTTTGCAGCCCTACTGCAGGTATTCAAACTAATAAGAAAAATATACTAACGTTATTTAACTTATGCGGTTCCGACATTATTAGTAGCCTACATTTCCCACAAATAGCATCGAGAGCCTCTATAAATACTGAATAATTACCGTTTCCCTAATTCGTTAACAAAGAAAGTACACATACTAACAATGTGTAAACCTCTGGATACGATGCTTGGTGGAAACTCCGTCAAGAGTGCTGGGTTCGGCAGGGCTTAGGTTGTAGACGAAGCGCTCAGTGCTGTGAGGACGAAAGTAGATAGGTTTAGTTCCTTCTGGAGCACAGGCTGCAGGCTGCGGTGCCACGCCCGCCATCTTGTTTCTGGCAGCTATATTGGATGACATCACGCCCGCTATCTTGTTTCCGGCCACCATATCGTTCCGACCGCCATCTTGGATGACATCGCTTTCATAATTTTCCAAAAAAAAATCTAAAAATAATTTTTAAAAAACATTTGCCATCTTGGAATAATTTCCCCCCGCCAAATTTCAACACTCATTTGTTTACATGTTCTGGAATTCATCATATTCAAGTTTTAAATTCCCCTGCCAAAAATAATCTACTATTATATTTAGTTTCAGGAATGACATCTAGGAGTTTGAGCAGCCATCTTTGTTTTCCTATTTACTCACTTGCATTCGGCTCCACAAGGCCGTGCTTAAGGACGACGGGTAATGTACCATAGACAGGACTCCCGCCCCTATCACCAATATTACTTTTTTATGCTTACCTCCAGATATCTAGATTGACAAGTCTTGACAAGTATTATACACAGAGCTGTAACACCATCATCTATCATAATTATTTCAATTTCAAAAACCTTTAATAGTAATGTAATAATGTTCTATGTAAATAGTGATTGAGTGTACAAGGACTGTTGCATCTGATGCTCTTTAAGAAAAATTTATGACAGGCATATGAAATAACGTCTCACAAACACAAGCATTATGTTTTGAAAAATCTAATTTATTTAAAAACTAAAAACAATATATACTATATTTACACTATAGGTATACATATTTACAAATTTGGAGGTGGCTGGGCAAGTCCTCGCTCCACAAGTCTCCTGAGGAGGAAGAGGACTTCCTCCTGGAAGCGAGTGGTGGTGGTGTGGTGGATCCCCGCTACAGCCTGCTTGGCTTATAGTCGGAGCCGCAGGTCCAGAATTTCCTCCCGCTGGCCCCGAACCTGGAACCGCAGTCCAATGAGTTCCCGCCGCACCTCCTCCCCGGTATCCTCTTCCACCTCCTGCTCCTACTCCTCCTCAGCTTCCTCGTCTGGGATGGAATCATCCTCCCCAGCATCCTCGTCATCGTTGTCCTCCTCATCATCGTCCGCCACTATCACCACAGGCACCATGGGTGCCACCACCATTACGGGCCGCCCTGTTGCAGGCCCCCGTTTTGCAGCAGGTCCTGTACAGTCAGAGGGCCGCTTGGCCGCCCCATAAACTCTGACGATTTCCATCTCATCGTCGTCAGAGAGGACGGGGTTCTGCCGAAGGCGAATCAGCGATGGAGGGGGTGGTGGTGTCTGACAGGCAGACACCCCTGACACAACAGCATCGTACATCTTGTCCAGTGTCTCGTCATCCTCACTGTCCCACACATGTGTATGGCTCGACAACTTAAAATGAACTGTAGCCTCGAGTGCTCGGGAGACTCCTCCAGGCATGCATCCCCTCCCCTCTAGCCGATGAGTTGTAAGACTACTTTACCCTCCCTTCATATGGTCACAATCTACGTCACTGGCCGTAGGGATGGCCCAGGCACCGTCAAGTCGCATAGATAATGTGTTGGTCTCAACTATCGTGCGAGCCAATACCTGAAGTGGCAGAGCAAGACTCAAGGTCTGCGGCTACACATGAGAGTCGCGTGTCAGCCGGCTTAATGACCCAGGCCATTAGACTGCCTGGCAGCCCCGCTCTTCGCGAGGGGAGAGATGACGAAACTGCATGCCTTCGAACACCTCATTGCCTCAAGTTTCAACACGCTCAGAGTACATGTGCGCAGTCATCACGAGCTGCTCTCCAGGCACTCTCAGTACAGTAGTTAGTATCATAACCATAAAATGAAATTTGCTTTTAAATAATTATTCACAAATTCAGTTTTAAACAAATATTTATTTATTTCTTCATACATAAAATTTACATTATTTATACGTAATGTCTGATTGGCGAATCCAAATGTCGTGGCTTGCATCGAACCCCAGTCATCGCACAATAACCTACATTCCTTTCTTCTTCAATACCTTCTCAACCAAATACGTGTTTGGATACTTGGTAACTTGAATTTCTTCGCCGTAGAATCCTCCTCAAATAGTCTTGCCTTCCACGTCTTCTAGGTAGTAGGTCCTTGGTTCGTAGTGCCGAATATTGACCACTTTAAATATTTCAGTGCTCCAGTTTGGTGTGTAGCCTTTCGTAAATGTTCCCTTCACTCGCGATATTCTTACACAGTCTCCAACCTTTGCTTTCGGTTTGTGCAGGTCTATTTTCTTCTCATTTTCATAAACAGTTTGCATTAAAGAGTTGTCTTTGACATCTGAAGGCTTCTTGTTCGTGGTCCTATGTACTTTATGATTATAATTTGATACAAGCTTGGGTAATATATCCAACCACTTGTAGCTTCCTTGTGCTGAAAAATGTTTCCACATTTCATTCTTCAAAGTACGATTAAAGAGTTCCACGATACTAGCCTTAAGACCACTGTGGGTTGAATAATGGTTTATTTTATATTTTGACATCAGTGTTCGAAATGATGAATTGTAGAATTCCTTGCCAAGGTTACTATGCAGATTCTTGCATGGACCTTTATCTTGCAAAACAATATTCATTGCATTAGTTACGTCCCTGCCACTCTTAGTCTTTATGGGCGCTGCCCACACATATTTACTGTAGCAGTCAATAGCTGTCAGCATGTACTTGTAGCCTTTATTCTTACGAGTATAAGGAGTCATTTCAACCAAGTTTGTTTGATACAAGTCCTTCCTACCAAATGCCTGTACTTATGTTGAGGATAATTTCGCCTTGCAGGCTTGTGCAGCTCCCCAGCGATGTTTATTCTATGTATCCATCTTCATGCAATTCTTCGATGACACTAGATATTTCAATTGTTTGTGAAGTATTTCCAGCCTGCTGAGTAGCAATTAACAGTCTCAATCTATCTACAATTTCATTAACATCATTCCAGTAAACATATTCTGAAAGTCTTCCATCTTCTATTTTCCTATGTAGATCAAGACCAGATCCTATTGTAGTTCCTACATCAGGGAACAGCTGGGAAATAATGTTGGATTTCGGGTGTGTTTCGTCCTTATATTCATTGCTGCTAGGATCGTTATTCTTCAAATCAGCACTCGTAAGTTTCAAAAGACATTTATACTGTTACAAGGCACCTTGCAAATAAGTACCAGGATTTTGTTTAAACAGTATTTCGTAGAGTCCAGAAGCCGGCGTGATTACAACAGAGTCTACTTTTGCGTAATTACTAGGCAAGAATAAAATTTGCTTTTTTCCCAAAAAAATATTTTTTATTTTGCTTGTATACTCCATATGTCCTTTCCTTGTACTGTGAGTTTGTCAAGTAATCGTGAAGCATTGTGCTTGTTTCTTTTTTCGTTTACACTCAGAGAGACAAATCATCTTCGTCAACTTCATGTGTAGGTTTCTTGTGTTTCACTATAGTTTGAGGCTCTTCTTCCTTCTTCACTATCACAGAGGGAGATGGTTTCGGCTTCAAACTGTCCAGTCGCTCTGTTATAGGTTTAATAGCTTCTTCATTAATCATATCATATTCCATTCTAGCACGCTGAGCTGTCAAGTACTTTGCATGAATACTTTTAATCACAGTGTGTAAATCACAGACAATGTCAGACATTGTACTACTAACTTATAATGACAATACAGGGTTTTTATACGTTGTTTTCCTTAGGTAGTGGTCTAGAACTTGGCTTGTTATTTTTCCCTTCCAAAACTATGACTGATAGTAGATTATAAACTGATGTTAAGATGTTTTCAATATTTTTAATCGAAGCTTCAAGTTTAGTAATGTGAGTTGTAATCTGGCCGGGGACTTTGTCTGCCCCAAAATGTTTCATTTAATAGACCTTCTATTGCATTGAGTTTCCTGTCCAGCAAACTCTCCACATCAACAGGAATAACCCTGAGATTAACATCCACATTATTTATCAAAATTGCAATATCATTACTTGTTCTGTCTAGCACATTTTGTATAAACTAATCAAATCACCATGAAGTGTGTAAATATATGCCTTGGTAATAGCATCTCCATCTTCTCTCGGAATTACAATACTTTTAAGTCTTTTTCTTTGGACACTACAGTTCCCATCATCGATAGGCACTAAACAACTTTCCATTGTATGTTTCAGGCCAATATGACCAAACTTTTCAAATGATGTAACTCATTTCTCACTGATGAAAGCTTCTGAAATGATCGAATCCACACTGGCACCTCCCTTTAAGTAAGGGAAAGTCTTTAGCTATTACCAGAAATCCATGAGGATCACTCCAACAAAATGCACACACCTCTTTGAATTTATTGAAACTCATGTCTGTATTAACATGATCAGAGTAAACATGTCTGAAGTTCAAGTCATCCATGTGAAACTAAACACACAGGTTGGCCTTATCTCTCAATAGCTGCTTGGGTATATGTGAATAAGTCTGCCAAAGGTAAAATGAATCTACTGACATATATCTTCCCATGCAAAAGTATTCCTGTTTACAAGCCTGTTTCTCGCAAGCTACATCGTCAAAAGCAAACACGGAGTTTGGTAGATAGAGCTTGACTTGGTGATACCACAGCCTCATTGTCGCTGAATGGAAAATACCTAAGTCCATCCACATAACTTAGTAATTTTCCAAGCCGCTGATACTTTGGCTGTTGTAATGATTTCGAGTATAGGTACACATTCTCGAACCGGAGACCATTAGTCTCCTTCAGCAAGCTTTTAACAGCAAACATAGCTTGCCGCAGTTTGATGGCCCTGGTATGGTCAACGGACAGTACTGGGTCGGAGGGTATCATGTCTTGATTCGTGATAAGTCTTCATCTTCGGTAGTAACACATGTAGGTAAACTAACTTCTTGCTTGTCGATACATATATTACCACCAACTTGCAGTGCTAATTGAGAATTGTGAGGAGGACCATGATGAGATATGTCAAGAGCATGAGGAGAGTGTGTAGAGCCATGCTTAGCATAAGTAAATGGGGGCTGAGATGTGTGAGGAGAATGCATAGTTGTGTGAGGAGTGTGCATAGTTGTGAGAGGAGTTGATTGAGGAGTGTGAGGAGACTGCATAGTTATGTGAGAAGTGTGCATAGCTGTGTGAGGAGATGGTTGCAGAGAGTACAGAGATGTGTGAGGAGTGCTCATAAATTGTGATTGCTGCTGAAGTTGCTGTTCTTGTTGTATTGATCCGATACCGCAACTCTTAGAATGTGTTTTGAAATTATATATCCGAGTTAACCGTTGTTGGCAGAGTTCACACTGAAATTTCATTCCTGAAGCCTTCATCGAGCACGTAGTTTTTTAATGCTGTAACATATTACGCACTGCAGTAAATACTTTACCACGCCAGCGACAGCGAAGGTGCATCATTGACATCCTTACTGTTCGAAGGCCAGAAAGATACAGAATAAAATGCATATAAAAAGGTACTTACATAATTTCAACTCAGTCTATCGTGATTCCTCGTAGGAGTAAGATCAAGAGCAGAAGAGGACTAGAGAATACTCTTTTAAATAATTTACCCTTCGAAGAAAGTATTCCTGGGTACAGGTTTTGTGGACCGGGAACGAAGCTAAAGAAGAGGCTCGAACATGGTGATGTTGGAGTTAACAATTTGGACGAGGCGTGCAAGGAGCACGACATAGCCTATGCTAATAGTAACAAGCTGGAAGATAGACATGCTACTGACTTTGTCCTTGCAAACAGAGCAAAAAAAGATTGCTAAATCAAAGGTATCAAAGTTTGATGAAAGAGTAGCTGCTTGTAGAGTATCTAAGATCATGAAGACTAAAGTCAAGCGAGAAATGGATTTGCAAATAAAGGGTGGCCCATCCACTCATACAAATACTCTACTTAAATCCGTATTGTCTGACAAAATTATAGTTAGTCAGAAGAAAAAGAAGACTCAAAAGAACAAGAAAGCATGCAAGAAACAAGGAGGCTTCCTCTCTCTACTCCTGCCTGGCCTGGCAGCACTGGGAGGTCTGATTGGTGGAGTTAGAGGTATTCCGAGAGCAGTGAATACATCGAAAAACCAAGGTAAGCAGTTGAAAGAACTTCAACGCCACAACAAGTAAATGGAAGCTATTGCACTAGGGTAAAAAATGAGAAAGGACTTTACCTAAGACCATACCCTGTGGGTGGAGGATGTCTGAAAAAAAAGAACCAGAAAGAGAAAGAAACAATCTTAAAAATACCTAACAGACCACTAACAAACCTAGTTTTAATAATGTTTGCAAGAAAATTATAAATACCTAATTTCAGGGGTGTGTTCATTAGGGACAAATTACCATCAAAACCAAGACATAATGAATGTGGAATGATAAATTTAGGTTCGGCTCAAGGCCGAGGAATTCACTGGGTTAGTTATCGAAAATATGGAAACAATGCTGTTTATTACGACTGTTTTGGAAACCTACGCCCACCCATAGAAGTTCGCAAGTATTTTAAGGGGGTGGAAATAAGTTACAATTATTTCAATGAGCAATTATCTACCCAGTGGAACTGTGGTCATTTATGTCTTCAGTTCTTAATTAGTGATTAATAAAGGTTTGATTCGTGCACTACTTTACATCAGTAATGTCCGTAACGTTGATCTTGACGGCCAAGATCTCAAAACTGCGCTCCATGCATTTTCCAGCTCTGGATTTAAAAGGTTCGTGGTCAGTAGCACTAATAGATTTCCAAATTTATTTCTTTGTACCTAATGTGGATAGTTCAAACTGCAAATTTCGCTATGTAAAAATTACATCACTGAAGAGGGTACTGTGCCGACAGGATCATATGAGATTGAAGACATTGCAGCGTACATCAAGCAAGCATTAGGTCCTGATTTAACTTTTATTTTGTGAGGAAGTCCAAACACTCTGAAAAGTGAAATTTTATGCAGCGAAGATATTGACTTTACCGAGAAAGATACTCAAGCACCCATGCTGGGATTCGAACACAATGTGTATGAGAGCGGAAAAGTTCACCAGTCAACACTAACTGTAAACATTTTGCCAGTGAATGATATAAGAGAAAACTGCAATCTGGTAACAGGCTCATATCTAAATGGTAAACCGAACCATAGACTTCACGAGTTTTCAGAGTCTATTCAGCCCAGATTCAAACTGGTAATAAGTCCCGAAAAGTCTAATTTATACACCAATCATAGAAAAGTACGTACAGGAAGTATAGTCGACAAGGATGATAAAATAATTAATTTCAGAAACAAAGATATTTCACTGCGCTTGCACTTGAAGAAAGATGGGCCTGAGTTTTAGAAAAAAGATTAAAAAAACAAGTCTCTGAACCAAGCCAAAGGTTAGTTTGCCACGAGCAACCAGCATGTTAACCGCATAAAAATATTGTGTTCTTGAAGAGTCTAGGCTTCAAAATCAAGAAGAATGGTAGGTGAAATACTGAATGTGGACGAGCCCATTAGTTATGAAGATTCCATCCAAAGACTGAATTCCATGCTTTTTCACCATACCTGCCCGGTCCATACCAGCTGTCGTCCGAGGTTCGAATACCGGTGCAAAATCTAGATATTTATACTTTGCCATGCAACTCATACTTGAGATTCAGAGGTACGTTAACAAAGGCGGGAAATGCCTTACCTGTAACCACCAAGATAATTAGAAATGGAGTAGGTACTTCACATGATTAATAGTAATGCTTATGAACTGAATGATGTCGAGGTTGATCAGACTCGAGATGTAGGTGTTACAGCTACTATGAAGAATTACCTATCTCTAATACACAACCAACTACCCACAGCCAAAATGGCTGGATGGGGAATCGAACCAAATTATAATGTCCCTGTGTACGAAGGTGGGGGATTTGAAATATGTGTACTACTTTCCTCGTGGCTAGGATTCGCCGAAGATTACAAGCATATTATAGTGAATTCTAAACAAGAGTTGGTTATACTTTTAGCTAATACTCAGACAAATGCTTTACTGGATACTGCAGAAAACCCAGAGGTCACAACACTCTCTATACAATGAATAGTGTGGCTGCTGCCACATGTTCAAGTAAAAATGGAAGAGAGAATAATACTACTCAAGTTTGTCGAAAAAGGAAGGAATATAGATGTGGCTTTCCGCTCGTGGAGCTTGGAAACTTGTCCGGCCATTACTTAGTTTCAAAATGTTAACTGGAATGTAAAATCGTCATTTGCAACGGAAAACCACACTACATAATTCTGGCATTACAGACTGGAAGATAGAATGCCACAAATGCAGATCGCTCAAAGTTTGATAGCATCAATATAAAGAATGCCAAAGTTTATTTTAACTCTGAAAGTTTTCCATGCGTGGACTTGAATGCAAATTTCAGTAATGGTTCTTTCATGTTGGCATACCAAATGTTTGCAGATTTCCAGAAATCATATTATGGACACGAAGCTTCGACCACAATCGAACCAGATGAATTTATGAACAGTGCCCCTCTCCTTGTATTTGACGTAAGTAAACAAGACGATCGTATAAACACAGGTGTATTTGACTGTCGCATTGAAATGACTGCAGCAGAGAATATACCTGCCGGAACACAGGCCTATGCTCTCATTATCCACGACTAAGTATTTATTGTAATGAAAATATTAATATTATAGACTTGCAAACTACATACGAGTGCCCGTCGCTTCGCTACTTGAAGACAAAGTTCGACAATCCTGAACACAGCTGCCAGTCATGTGAGCGGGACCTAACCTGTTTGTGCCTGAACATGCTACTGCTATGGCTGTGGTGTTTGGGAACCCCAGTGGCATGAGCTAGAGTGACGTCAGAACATATTTTATATAGCAGGCCCAGACGGGGTGGACTGCACAGTTACTGCTTGGTCAAGATACTGCGATACTCACAACATGGTGAACAATGGACACTAGAGTCCGACCAGAAGAGTTCCATGACTACATCGAGGCGGATGTTGGTTTTCGCCAGGTGCACTACATGTCTGTTGATCTTCCAGATCGTCTAGAATTCTGCAATGGACTTGAACACTTTCTGTGGGTCAATGACGAAGATGTGGTGCCTATTCCCTGCAAGTATGTAGACTGTCCAGTTTTCCATCTCCGTCCAGATAGCCAGCTATCATCCACAACTGAGGAGCTTATTAATCGAGCTAAAGGTGAGATCATCATTCGCCGAAATCTTGAGAGTTTTATCTCCTACGAACTAAGATGTGATGAACAAGTTATTCGTTAGACGGAAAGGTGCAGCGGCTGGACCCACACTGCCATTTTAAAGAAAGGGAAAATTCGGCGGATATATCCATGCACGCCTCTGATGTGTGAAGTGTATTTGTCATCATAATCATCTTGTTAATCCATACTGTACTCTCATCATCAAGTACGGGAGACATGGAACTGAAAGTTTTCTGTTTTCACGTATCAAGCAAGGGGTTTACAAGAAACGTAGAAAAATTATAGAATATTCCAACAACAGACATATAAACTTTAGTGACAAAGAGCGCAATGACATTTATAAATATTTTAGTCATGAAGCTCGCAACTTTATTTCTGAAGACTCTGAAGACTACAATGATGTTCAAGATTATAAACCAGTACTACGGCCTGACCCTACTAAGGAGGAAACTATACCTCGCCCCATGTTCGAGCCTTGGGCGGATAACTATGCCTATGTGGTCTCCAGCAAACAGTGCATAATTTATGACATTCAATTTGAAAGTGACGAGGACAATAATGATATTCTAAACAGAACATATTTTGGAAAAGTGTAGAGATGGAAACCACTTTCATGTAACGTTCAACCTATTCTCACCATGCACTACTCGCAATGTAACTGCTTGTTTTGCATGTGATGGTGGTAACTGCTCAGTTCAATTGCACAAACCATTATTGCCACTACCACTGACTCTGGACAAAATGAAATCTGGGGTTGAGACGCCAGAGTGTATTGTTGTGGATAAATGTGATGGACTGGAACATAAGTGCAATAACATCTACACATACCCAATTCCTTACAGTAGATTGTGCTTATCTGTGTCCTATGTATAGAGAAAAACTGTTACAAGATATTAATTTATCACCAGCAAAATTTTTGAAGGGATATATTAATATATGTCAGTGAAGACAATTCTTAATTACCAGTCAAGATGGAGGAGGCAGCGTGTAATGACGAGTCTGCAAGTGAAAATGAAGCAGAAATATCAGGAAGTTTGTTCTGCTACATCAAGTGTCATTTCAGTCGTATGTGTATGAGAATATGTGACATCTTGATAAATTGTACCAGTTTTCGATGAAGAAGATGATGTCATTGGGTTTTTTCCCAGTACCCTGCCAAGGCTCCTCCACAGCTATCTTGTCAAGATGCTCAGTTAACTGTAGACCATCAACATGACAAGATGCAGTGCTTCTCTCCTGCCGAGCACTACGAGCATGTAAAGCCTGTAGATCAGTGTGTGGAGTATTCCTACTGGGATGGTGAAGGTAACTATCATGAATACACTGAAAGAGTGCAACTTGGGCGAACATTGGCTGTATTCACATTATCCTTACGAGTTGCGAACATTGTCAAGAGATGATTGGCTGCAATCCTGAAGGGAAATGTGTTGTGTTCAACATACGGAGCAATACACCTCGTCCTGCCTCCAATAAAGACATTATAGCTCATGCACTTCTGCTAAAGCAATTGATGTTGTCGCCAGACTTCTCCGAGACTGAAGCTGCCTCTACACCCTGTGACGATGCTGCAGATGGTGACCAAATTCTAAATTACGATGTTGGGGCCCAGGCAACCATGGAAGGTAAATACATTGTCTGTGATTCTACATTTATGTGTCCTGTTGTAGGAGAGGCTTACCTTGTTTCCTTGGTAAGGAAACATGTACATGCAATACTCAAAGACATTTTAAAAGTTCTTGAAGGTTCATGATGTATGTAAATAATTTTGTGTGTTAATGCTTTATTGTGTGCTTAAAATTGTACTCTGGTATATGATAGGAAATGGTAGGAGCTTGATATATAAATGCGTATGTTTTATATGGAAAAAAAATAAACATGTTAAAATGAAATTTTGTTACTTTTATTTCCTAGCAATTTAGCTATTCCTTTTAAATAATACCTCCTTTAACATAAACAGAATTATAATAAATGGTTAAACAATCAATGAAAATGACGTATAAACTATATCTGAAATCACCAGTTGCTACTACTTGTGTGAAACAATGGATATTTACCAAATGTACATGTCTTTGGAAAAATAAAGTAGGAACAAACTAGTTTGTGTGTCTGAAATCACCAGTTACTACTACTTACGAGATAAAGTACGAAAAAAAATTGAGATATTCTAAGATTGTTGTGTAGAGTTGTACAAGGCTAGTGTGAGGTAAGCTCTTTCGACTTGAAAGTATTCATGTTCAAACATGTGATGTTGTAACATGCATCTGGACTGACTCGCAACTGTGCCATGAGACATGACTCGTCAGAGCGAGCCCTTATCTCCACACCCCATTAGTGCGACGAGGCCGATAGAGGTGTTGCAACACCCTGGTGACTAGATGCTGTAAGGAAGAAGGGGAGGAGGATTGGGTGTAGGAGGAGGGGAAGAGGATGGGGTGCAGGAGGAGGGGAAGAGGATGGGGCAGTGAGGAGGGGAGGAGGAGGGGAGGTGAATCTTTCCAATGCCTGTACATACCTGCTCTCACGACTCAATACTTTACTCATCTGTGGGGAAATACTGTCCAGGCTCTGTGGACCTGTGCAGACCTGTAATGTAGACCTGTTCAAACCTGAGTCTGTATTGACGACTTGGGTTTTCCCAGGAAATCGGGAGATCGAGTGTTTTCACCAACCATTAGAAACACTGGATTCTCAAACATGCCCATATATGGAGTGGGCTGTTTTTCCCCACTACTACATCTACCCCCTCCACCACCACTACCACCACCACATACTCATAAAATGTGCTGTGAGGCCTGGTTTCCTCAGTCTTTGTTCATCGTTCGTCGATTGATCATCGTGTGCTTCGCATCTTTGAGAGTGATCTGGGGGCTTATTCCAAGTTATTCGTTTCCATAACGAATTCGTTACTTTTCGAATCCTTATATAACGAACAAAATCTTCGAGAATGAAAAATTCGTATTCTAAGAGGTTCTTCGTTACAGCTCGCTGAAACTTCGGCAATGTTCGGGCCTTCGTTAGCCTCCCTTTTCGGTCCTATAGCCCAGCAACGCAAATGCAAGATGGCAACACTACTCACATAAACATTATATAAATATTTTATAGTAATTAATAAAACTTTGTGAAATTGTATTTTTTAATAGGCACGAACCTAATATATAACAATATTCATGATTATGTTTCTAGCTGAGCACTTTAAATGTTATTATTAAAGATATAGTGTGGATTAAATAAAAGGTAAATTTCGTCGAAAGTCCCGCATTTGCTGTCTACAATTTTCTTTAATTTTG